>JAIPRL010002889.1:0-53196 GCA_025469235.1 Pemphigus obesinymphae | reverse complement strand
AAATAATAAAACAATAGTGAAGAATTAAAAAATACAAATATTGTTATCAAGTAGAAAATATATGATACGTTATCTCCGTAAATAACAATTGGACATACCTTGTTCTTGAACAGTATTAACCGTGATGGTTTGGCGCATTCAAAACGATCAAAAACTGATTTTCGAAAAAAATTAACTTGCCCTGTTGTTGCAGGGAGCCTTTCAATTGAAGTATTTTTTTCGGAGGAAAGTTGAAAGAATTATTTTGTTTTTTTGCTGTTCAAAATTATTAAGGAAACGCTCACTCTGTCTCAGTTTTTCCTGATGCACGGCGCCTAAAATTATCATCAGTAAATTGAGGCGGACCCTCATTGAAATTGCGCCTTTGGTATTATTGCGCCCCTGGCAAAAGCCCTCTTGCCAGTGCCTAGATACGGCCCTGTCGCAGGAGACCTTTTATTTATATGTAGGTACTCAAATAATATATAATTTTATACATTAGACGTCAAATAATAATGTAGGTAAATTAAAAAAAAAAATAATAGGGTTAGTGGCGTATTATCAACATTTATAAGGGGGCCGGGGAGGTGGGGGGGGGGGGTCCAAAAATATTGAAAACCAACAATTTATATATTTTACAAAATTGTGGATACAAAGTCCCAGGGGGAAAAAAAATTCCTCGATTAGGATGAAAAAATTCCCGGTAAAAAATAAGTAGCTTTTTCGTAAATTACTGCACTCGTACAATAAAAAGTTTCAAATAATTAGTAGATAGGTACCTACTGCAAATTGAAGAAGAGTGGACGATTTTCTACAAAAATGTGTATTTTTTTTCATGTATGAGCAGCAACCGGCCGTTATCGCGGTATACGACTTTTAATACGTCAACCTTTGATATATAGCGTGTATATGTCTTTTATTTATAACTATAATGTAAGTCGTTGTCGTTGTTGTTGTTAGTGGTCCCGAGTGAAAATCTACACCGTTCGAGATATCGAAATAAAATTTTGCACCGACATTCTCTTCGTTCTCGATCATGTCATTGATTTAGTTTTTTTTTTTTTTTTTTACGAAATTCGACCTTTGAACGGGGAAAATGGAAAATAGGTTTCAATTACGGTACTTTTTAACTTGGTTTTTATTTTAACCCCGGCAGCGACGAGAGTAATAATTCAGCTATAGTCGCGGACACGTGTTTACGCCGCCGTACCACCCGGAGCAAAACCCATATGCGCCCTAGAGTAGCCCGAACGCGCCCCGAGAGATATATTCTATTATGCGTATTATAAGTACAGTCCAGTGCTCGGAATGGACCGGAACATTAGCCTTTGCGTCCGTTCCGGTTGGTAAAAATGAGTATTTAAGAACTCTGGACAATAATAAATATTTAGTTCCTAAACAAAATAATAAATAAAGAAAAATATATGTTTTTTTCCATAGACCTTATATTATAGTCCGGCGTTTCTCAACCTTTTTTCATTCACGTACTCCTTGACCTTTTACCACTGCTTTACGTGCACCTTACCATTCATTTTCTCTATTTTCTCATAGGAAAGATAAGAAACGTTAAAATAAGTTTAATAATGAAAAATGAGGAAATAACGTTTATTTATTTTAAACAGTCGCACAGTAGATGTAATTATAATAAAATAGTAAATATACAATTCAATACGAACCATGGGGTTGTTTGGCTGCACTCAAAGTTTTAAAATCGGGATTAGCAGATGATAAATAAAGCCTCATAATATCTGAACTGACGGAAAGTCGATTCTGGTACTTATTTTTTTATGTACGTAGGTACGTATAAGACGAAAAAACCCTCTTTAATAATACAGTGCTGGTGAACGGTAGAAGAGAACAGTAAATGCTTTATAAGAAAGCTCGGGATATTCTTCTTTCGCGTCAGCCCAGAAGATTATGAGGAATTTCTTTTCAAATACTACCTCCTCAAGTAAAGAATCCGTTTTCAGTTCAATAAACTGCTCTTTCTCTCGAACGGATACAGCTGCGCATTGAAAGGGGGTTTCATTAAAAGGAAAAGCAATCCTACAGTGGTCTTCTTTTCCACTTTTGGAGAAGTATTTTTCAAAAGCTGCCTCGAGTCCATTCAAATGTTGAATAATAGCCAAGTGATGTAGGTATTGGAATTTTTGGAGGGTATACGGCGTATACTGAATATACCACTGAACATGTTTAGGAGCTTAGGAAATAAGAGGAGAACGAATAAAACTATTAATTTATTTATAGATAAGTAGGTACACCTTTATAAACCTATAGAACCTTGGATTGTGGCACTCCTCTCTTCAAATTCGTATTTTTATTAAATAAGAACCATATGTATATACCTAATTATTTTGAATTAAAAATAAATATATATTACATATAAAAAGAGTGACCGACCCCAAATAGTTGGGAGAGGAGAAGATATATTATAAAAAAATAAAAAGTGCCCCGATAGTATACCTGATGATGACTTATATTATTTTTTTCATAATATATATTACCTAATTTTGTTTAGGTATATTTTTACATTTTATAATATACCAATATATTATTTTATAAAATACATAGTATAATTTGTATTCCATTCAGGATTCCCACCATTGAAGTCTATTGTCAAAAAAAAAATGGAATCCTAATAGATAATCCTATTAATATCCCATGTATGATTCACAATAGCAAGACTAGTCTTGATGACAGAAAGAATCCCAAAACACTCAAAATAATCAACAGCACATACCTTCCCAGGACGTCCAGATTTGTACCGGATAGTTGATAGGAGTTGTAAAATGTGGAGAAGCCAAAGAAGAAGCGAAAATTAAAAAGAGTGTAAGACAAGGTTGCTCATTATCTCCACACCTATTCAATTTATATGTACAGGAGGCAATTAACAAAATTAGAGACGAGAGCAGGGTTGGTATCAACATTCATGGAGAAATAATAGACATGTTAAGGTTTGCAGACGACATTGCCATTATAACCGAAAATGAAACAGACCTGAAAGTAATATTAGAGAACACGAACAGAATAATGAGTAACGAATATAATATGAGAATTAACAAAAAAAAAAAAAAACAAAGATTCTAGTCTGCAGTCGGAATACAGAACACGTCAGAAAAAACGAGATTGAAATTGATGGTGAAATACTTGAAAGAATGATTGAATATAAATATCTCGGGAGTATAATAACAGAAGACGTAAGAGAGAAATAAAAAGTAGAGTAGCTCAAGCCAAACAAGCATTTAATAAAAATAAAAGTTTGTTGACATCAAGAAACATAGATTTAAATATAAGAAGAAGGCTTGTTAAAACCTATGTATGGAGTGTTGGACTATATGGAAGCGAAACATGGACAATAGGAAAGAAGGAAGAAAACAGATTGCTAGCTTTGGAGATTTGGTGCCTGGCGAAGGGTATTGAAGATAAGTTGGATGGATCACGTAACAAATGACGAAGTGTATTCAGGAGAATTGGAGAAAAAATAAGTTTTTTTAGAACATTTGAAAAAGAGAAGACTGAAATTCATAGGACATTCCTCAAGACACAATGGGCTAATGACAAGAGTGATAGAAGGCATGATATGGAGGGAAAAAACACGAGAGGCAGGCCGCCCCTAGAATACATCAAACAAATTAAAAAAGATGTAAATGCAACTTCCTATCATGACCCGAAGAGGAAAGCGGAGAATCGAGATGAACGGAGAGTTGCTTCAAACCAGCCGAATGGCTGTTGGCGAAAAGAAAAAAATTGATAGGAACTTCCCAGAGAGATGTATATAATATTAACGGTTTCGTTCCCGATTAATGCCTGGCCAGCACTTCCCGATGGGATACATACATTTTCACAAGACCATAGCAAGAAAAACATTTTTACCTATATCTTTATTTGTATAAACAAAAGAACGAATCGTATATTTTAATACGATTTTGAAATGGGAATGTAAATAATCTGGGGGCATATAAGCATAATTAGAGGTGGCTAATCCTCTCCGGTGTGATTTTTAAACCATTTTAGAGTTTTAGTACAGGTAAATAAGGGGTAATTCCAGTAGAAATCGTACATAATATAATGGTCGAGAGGTCAGCATGCAGGTTCAATCCCCGGTTCCGAAAAGGAAACTAGGTATCGTTGCGGATTTTCAATTAGGTACCTGCCGCCGTGGGGGACATTCTGACGTAATGTGACCACCCCTCGTCCGTAGGACTGAATGTTTTTTTCAAATTTTTCAAATTTTAATTAGTTTCCATCTGATAGTGGATGAACACGCCTATTAAAAAAAAAAAAAAATGTCTTATACCTGGCTCTATACGCTAAGAATTTTAATGAAATAATAAATTGTGATCAGATTTTTCTTTAAATTCGAGTAAAACCATAGGTATATCTGTGCGTAAAACCTATACCTAAACAAGTAATTAGGAGGAAAGCTAACTGTACGGGCGTGTTAAATAAATATATTTTATATATGTACTTATATAATAGTATATTATCCGACTACATGTTGATATTTGATTGTTTTTATAGTGGATTAGCTAATAGTGGATCAATAAAGAAAAAAAACAGACGATATTCATAAAAGATCCTTTATTAAATATTTTGACTTTCTTAAACTCGCGTGCAATTTACGGATAAAAAAACAAAACACCGTGATTGAATAAATAATACAAAAATAAATGATCTAAATAATAAATGTTGCCCTAAATGATCGTGCCAAGTACATCTAAATGTATACCTACTTACTTATTTTATCATCCTCAAATTTTGAACTAACATTATTTTTTTAATTTTAATATTAAATCAGTAAACGAGTAGATAGGTATGCATGATACCTATTATACCGATAATATTGTATTTTTTTTTTTTACATATTTAAATAAAGAAATGATTTTATTGATAAAATTAATTTTTTTTTTACAATGTTCAGCGTTAATGAAAGTAAAACTCTTAAATTACCTACACATTAATTTCTATTAATGTATTAACATCATATTTAACCGTTTTTACGTCATCTATGTTTTAAATGTAATAAAAACATATCACAATATTAAATTATTACATTTATTTTATACTTTGTAGTACCTAGATGTTTTTAATTAAAATAAAAAGAGATATAGGATAGGTAAGTAATATTTTACATTTAATGCAAAATGATAATTCTGTACTTTATTTTGTTTTATATTTATGGTCACCATATTCATATATAATATTAATTGTTAACCAAAATTAATTTCAAATCATCGGTATCTATTACAATTAAAATTACCTAATATATAATAACGAACTAGGTACCTATATTGATAATTATTTTTGTAGTTTTATTAAAATAATATGTTGGTATATTCTATATCTACTATATTATAGACAGTAATACCTATAATATATAATAAGTATAACACTTAACAAATTGTAAATTGTAATAACTATTAACTTAACTGCAAATGTATTTATATAAATTACATGTAAATAGATATAAGTAACTAGGTATCTGTATATTAGGTAGGTAGCTGTTTATATACAATGGCAATTTAAACTAATTATGTTAATTGGTTAATATGGTTAAATAATTAACTATAGGCAGTTGAGTTAAAATATTAAATAAAGATAGAAAAATTCAGTTTTTTAAAATTTACACCTGACAATAAAGCATAATTTGTATAGGTTTGTAAAATATTTTTTTTAATAAATTGAGCATTTTAAAATGGTAGTTATAATTAATTGGTTGTACTCAAATTTGTTTATATTGTATTGTACTCGTACATAGGTAATAAGATATATTACATACGTAACTTATATTTTAAGTTATCTATCAAATAAAAAGTAATATTATTTCGATTTTGTTCTTTTGTAGCCCTTGTATAAAAACCTCGTTTTTTTTTACAATGAAAAACAAACGTCAGATGTTTTCTAGATGTATTATTTTATGACAACCCACGTGTGTGAAAAATTAAACATAAAAAAAAAAAAAACAAACAATAATTTGCATTGCTTTAAAATGTTTTTCACTCATTTTGCGATTTGTTAAACTGGCAATGAAATAAAATGACAGTTGTTTGTACATTGTACATTCGGCATTCTGCAGTTGTACTTAGCAACTGCAGAATGACGAATGTATAAATTGACAGTACAATATATACCGATATAACAGATACAATATATTAATGGTATAATACATAACTGTACTAAATCCATATACAGTCTTAGTATTCAACGATAATAAATATAGAATAATTCAAACACAATTTTATTGAAATATAAGATCTATAATTAAACCAAGTCAATGGTCAAAAATAACCAGAAAAGTACTGTTTAATGTTTATAAACATATTCATTTTTCAATAATTCTAATCATTATGCATACGGATAATAATGTCAAAGTAAACTTTATTTAAACTACCTACGTAATTTTACAGTTGTTCGTGAATCAAAACTTCAATCAAATACCTATTTATCGTCAACACCCATACAAATATTTAATAATGAACTAGTCATACTACTTACCCCAGGGGTGGATTTTTTTTCATGATTATTTGAATAGAAAATTAATTTTGAATAGGGATTAGCCCTTTATTTCTGAATTATCCCTATTCACCCACCTTAAATGTGCTTCAGATCCGCCTCTAACTATAAATGTATGTATGTATCTTCTACAAATAATTTAAGTCCGATTTAAAAAATTATACAAGTACATTTTATTATACTAATCACTATAAAGTTAAATACAGGTATTAGGTACCTACTTATCTAATAATGGCGACTCAGTCTTAATGATCAATGGACACTTTTGGTGGTACAAAAAAATTTGAAAATACTAAATACTAGTAAGTAGTAACTAATGTGAACGTTTTAGAAAATCCAATTTTCAAGAATTTCGACAATAAGTTCTTAAGTACCTATGCATAATGAAACCATTGATAAAAAAAAAAAAAAATACTTAAAAATAGTAGATACCAATTTCAGTGGTATAACTCTATAACGGACATTCTTATCAAACATTTTGAAATTTGTCACAAAATAAAAAAATTGGTAAAGAATATTATCGAATCCTATGAAACAAAATTAGTGATGTAGTAAACAACCGTTTACAGCCTCCAGATTAGAAAGTGCTATTTTCCAAAAATCACTTTTTTGCATATTATTTGGTCGTTTTTTTACATCTTTTAATTTTGGAATTACATAAATTCCATTATTATTAAGCAAAAAAAGTGCTATTTCAATACAATTAATAAATAAATATTTTACTTTAAAAACACTATGTTGAAGAAATTGAAAAGAATAAATTCCTACCATAATAATATATTAAACATTTATGTCGTATAATTTGTTAATTTAATTAATATGTACACTGTACAGTGCACGCTAAAATAATATCTAAGATTGGTAGTTATACGAACTAACAACCTACCGCCCTAATATACACTTTTATACACCAGAAAATATGTTATAATACGCTTATATGAATACAAATTACCAACAATTGGAATACATGTAATATATTTACATGCTTTCCAATATAAAAATATGCAATATTAAATTTTTAAACTTTATTACATACAATAAATTTGTAATTGGGTTCACCATTTGAATGCATAAAAAATATGTAAATTTGACAACACTCGTACCATACTTTCAACATACTCATAAAATATGAACTCATGAATTTCCAGTGTAGTAATGATAATAATACTGACTCAGCGTTATTTTAACGAGTGAAGTAATATATCTTGAGGTATAAAATGCTTTTTTAGTAAAAATATACTTATAGTAAAATTATAGGTGTTAGTTAAAATTAACTTATAATTTACTTTTAAATAGGTCATAAGTAAACTGTTTTTCTGATAAAATTTTACCAAATATTGTAATATAAATAAAAAAATATTTTAATCAATTTTCTTATTATTTATGAAATATTTAAATATCTAGAAATTTGTACAGAACTCAAAATGACCATTCTTACACAAAATAAATAATATTAATATAAATAAATATTAGTGTATAAAATTGTCAATTTAGAGTTTCTAAAATCTTATCAATTAAACGGTACAAATTACAAAATATATTAATTTTTTAAAACCATTTAAACACTTATATATTTATTTATAAATAAAACAACATTATATGATTTACAAATGATGTATGCCATTTGAAAATATTATAATTTCTTGCCGACTTAATATTATATATAATTTTTCAGTACCTATCAATAAAATAAAATATTGATAAATGATTATTGATATTCAAACAATTAATTTTTGAGTATATTATTATATTATAGGTAAAAAAAGTTAATATACAGAGCAAGTTGATGAAATCTTTAATTTAAAAATCAATTATTATTTATTCAACTAATATTTACATGATAAATAATTGCAGTAGTTTTAAATATTATATAAAATCCTGAACTAAGAAAAAACAAATAAACATAAAATAATTCATATTAACAAATTCTAATAGAGTATGCAGAGAAATAAGGAAATAAATATAATTTTATAATGGTAAATTATAATATTGTACATATTAATTCTCAATCTAATAGTTTTATATATATTTTAATACATTGACTTATACTGCATTTGCGATGGTTTTTTATCTGTGAAAAATCGTTTTAGCATAAATACTTGTCCAATAGCTACAATCAATATAGCAGCTGTTTCAGTAGCCGACCACATTGCCACGTGATGGTTCAAATCTTCGGCGCGTTTACGACTCTGCGCCTCTTTTAATCGATGATGAGTTTGGTAATCAATAATTTTGTTTAGATATTCGTGAATATCCTGTGACGTCGATTCCATCTGAGGCACGGTATAAAAACAACAACAAAAGTAAGTATGTAGGTATTAATTTTCAACAATCGAATACTATTTAAATAGAAAAACGAATATGTTTGCACACTGCATACCTGAGTCATAACGGTCACTTGTTCTCCGATGCCGGGCAGTGCGTCTTCCTCTCCCACTTGTAAATCCATATAGACGAGCTTGTGCGAGAAAGTGGAGAATTCGTTACTGAAACATATGGCGTACGGTCCGGTCACGGGCGCCAAAAACGTGTGACTGTCGAATTGCGATTTCACCTGTCTGTAAATCACTTCTTTGGTCGGAGACTCGATGATCACGTCGACGTCGTACTGGCCGCCGGTCACCACCTGGAAAATCCGAGAAGACGCGATCGGTCATGAATATGAAATACATAGCATTACGAGGACAGAACGTACCTGGTACTCCAACGTGGTGGACGTGTTCTTCTCGATGATTTCGTAGTAACAGTCTTTCGCTTTGTCTTGAAGTTCAAATGTCAATTCTATCGAATCCACCGAACAGACATAACAGAAGATGGTGAACGTAAGCGCGGTCAGCGAGTTCTTGTGCGGCAGCATCATGTTGACCGATGTTATCGAATGGATGTCGCCGTTATAAGGTAAAACATTTAAACAGTTCCGTTTTTTAGTTACACTATTCTGATAATCCTATTTTACCTGTTTGAAAATCGGTCTTCGGCGTTCGGCGAGATAATTGTAACGCTGCTGATAGTATGCAAGCAGACCGCTGACGTCATTGATTGCTTACGTGTTCTTTGATTGGCGGCCGGACCATGAGTGATAACGATCGATTACTACCACGGTGGTTAGTGTGTTTTATAACACACGATAACGCCGATTAGATATTATATTCTTATCAGAAAAGTCGCATATTATTATCTAGTATCTACGAAAACTCGTCATCTCTATCATAATATTATTAATTCATAATTCGTATTTGGTATTCGTATTTGGAATTATTAGTCATTAATCATTATCTGATTTCCAAGTCGTCCATTTCTACTCTTGGCTCTGGGTTTTCTTTAGTATCGTGTTAATAGTTCCATTGACAAAAATGAACCGACTATTCGGAAAAGCGAAAGAAAAAGCTCCGCCACCAGACATGTCTACCGTCATAAAAGGGGTAAACACGAATACCTATATTAATATTATATATTTACATTTAAATTTAAAAATGTGTTTCGAATTGTTTTCAGGTAGACGAACGTGCCGAATCGATCGAACAGAAAATAAACAGACTGGATAAGGAGCTGAAAAAACTTAAAGATCAAATGGCCAAAATGCGAGAAGGTCCAGCGAAGAATTCGTTGAAACAAAAAGCTTTGCGCGTTTTAAAACAAAGAAAACAGTAAGAAACAGAAAAAATTGTCTACCATAAATTGTAATATTATACTGGTTGATCCATAATCTATTTTGGTATATATGCAGTTTAGCTACTGTGCAATTTCTTCACTTATTTTTTTGAAATCTATGTAAAATCGAATTTTGCCAAAACACTTTAAATTGAAGTGACATATTTTACACTGTGGTTTTATATCAAAATAGTTGAAATACGTAAAATAAATATAAAAATACACAACGATCATCCAATAATTATAATAAAAATGCAACATTATGAATAGTTTTTAAATAGCCGTAGGTAGGGCCGTTCCGAAGAAAGAATTTTGGGGAATAAAAATGTAAAAAAAATTATATAATACATAAAATAAGCAAAAAAAAAATATTATATTAAATATATTTTACTATTTGCCGACTGCTTACCGAGTTTTGGGGGAGGGGTTTGACATCCCTCCCCCTCGGGACAGCCCTGGCAGTAGGGTCAAAAATATTTACTCCTCAGGGGATATTTTTAAATTAATCTTTCTGAGTGAACAAATGACTAAGTCCAGTTTATAAATGCAACTAAGAAGAAGTACATTTAAACTATATTAAATTAAATTTGTTAATTACTCAATGTAATAAAAAAAAATTTAATCAATGTGTTGTTTTACAACAAATCGAGAGCTATTTTCGAATTAAACCTTTCAAGTGAGTGAAGGCCGTGATTTATAGTTTCAAACAAAGTAAAAATAATAGTATAATTGAAGTATTTGTGTGTGTAAATCCATATGTGTATATGAATTGAAAATTAGAAATATGGTCAAAATCACGTATCATAATCTGATAGTTAAAGATAACATTTTTGATATAAAAACACAGCATAAAATATGTCGTTTTACATAATACTAATAAACTTCAAATCGCTGTAAAGTGTTTATGAAAAATTCTAATAGGTAACACCATTATTTAAAACTCACAATTTTACATATGATTAAAAATAAAACAGTAAATAAATTGTGTGGTAGCTAAACTGCATTTGTTCTTCTTATTGTTGTATTGTTCAATAAATTTTTGTTGATTTTTATTTTTATAGTTGTATAAAAAACCGACTTGAGATTAGTATTCCTAATAATATATAAATATTAATGAGTTTCAAAATAAGATTATAGTTATAAAAAAAAAAAAAAACAATATTATTATAATATACAGGCCTGTATACCACCTAGGAAGTATGTTTTTTTTAAATCATTTAAATTTATTTTTAACAAAATAATCAAAATCTTTACATTAGACTAGGTAAGAAAAGGTGATGTACGTTAAATGGACCATTAGTATAATATCTACGAAAAAAATATTCTAAAACTTTTTAATCATTGTTAATAGATATGAAAGTCAAGCAGAAAACTTAAGAAACCAATCATTTAATATGGAACAAGCAACATATGCAGTGCAGTCTTTAAAAGATACTCAGTCTACAGTTGTTGCAATGAAGACCGGCATGAAACAAATGAAAAAAGAATTTAAGAGCATTAATATCGATGACATTGAGGTAACAAAAAATTTGAAAAATATATCAATAATATTATTTCTAGTTACCTAGAGGCTAGATCTAATGCTAAACAGTAGGATATAAAATATTTTTTTGAAAATTGTTTGCTCCAAAGGTGTTGTTCTATATTACTACAATAGGATAGGTATATCCAAAATGGTCATACAAATTAGTTAATATCTTGACCCTGCTACCTTGAATTGAAATTTCAAATTTACCTTGAAAATAGCTATATTTTTCACTTTATTACATATAAAGCTGTATTAAACAAGAATTTAAACTTTTTTGTAATACAATGAAATATGTATATTAAAATGGTCTTTAATTATCTCTATTTGATTATCAGTAGAATATTTGTTTCCACACATTCAAAAGTCCACCAATTACTTTAAATGACGTTGGTATTTCTTGCATTGTACTTTTAGCATATCACTTCAGATACCTTAGTTTATTTTGACTTTTGAATAGTATTGGCTGATAAGTACAAAAACAAGTCTTTTTCAGTCGTATGGAATATCAATAAATGGTGAGTACAAAAATTAAAAATATATTCCTTTCTATAACTATTAAATATTCTGTATATATACTAGTTAAAAGGATGCCACCTAGAGAATTTTTCAATGATATACTTGCATTAGTATTTTTCATTTTTATCAACTTACAAACATGTTAGAAATATGAAACAAAAGCAAATTATAGTTATCTAGCGACAGATGGAGCCGATTTTTGAAATATGCATTTTTACCGCTTTTATGAGCTATTTTTTATTTTATTTTTTTAACAACTTATAAAACTTGTAAAAATCCTTATATCAAAAATTGGCTCCTTCAGTCACTAGATAATTTTGTTCTTTATAATTAATTTTTTATTTCATCTTTCTACAATATTCTCAAGTTGATAAAAATGAAAAATTTCTAAATGTTTTTTAATAAATATTGTGGTTACATGACAATTGAAAATAGTACTGACACAGATCTATTTTTATATTACTTTTAAAATATATTTAAATATTTCCAATTTGTTTGATTTTAGTTTTTTTATAATTTTATAAAAATTGCTTATATAAAACTCCTTAAAATTCAGGTTTGTGTAGTGTCCTCTTAAAGTTATAGTTATAATAACGTGGAATATTGAATGGCTTCCATTTTTTACTGTTCGTCGTCCATTTGCCACCTAAATAAGAATGTATCGAGCTGTTTCATAAAGCAATTTCATGGAGCTCGATCGGTGGAGAGTGAAAGTTTAACTCGTCTAGTGTAGGGTTCAACACCATATTTTTTTTTTTTACAACTTTGCATAATTTTATGATTTATTTGTTTTTAATTTTACACAATTATAATTAAATTTTTTTTCAAATATTATTTTATTTGCACAGGTTTTCGGCTTTATTATATCAATGATAATTGATAATGTGGAGAGTGTGTTTTCTGTTAAAAACATTTCAGAAGTGAAAAAGATAAACTTCTAGATAACTACTTCATAGTTCATAGCAATGGTTCCATTGAAAATATGTCTAAATAATATCTACAGTTTATGTGGCATTTGGTTAGCCAGCTGATTTGCTTCTGAATGAATTCCAACAGAGTTAAATATAGCTAAAAGCTTCTTGTACAAGAAACAAAAATGAATGATTGAAAAGTATGTCAAATAAAAGAACCAGACAATTCCATTATTGCAGAGATTGTTGTGTTGAAAGTTAAAAGTATCTAGAAATATCCATCTATACTAACTGTTCGAAAAGACACAATTAAAGGCCGTGTATGAAAAATATAAATGTATAGCCCGAATACCAGCTTCCAGAAGGTATACGAATCCCAAATATCCAAATCTCAGTAATTTTTCAGACTTCTTCAATACTAAGATAAAAATCTTTCAGAAGGAAATTTTCTGTTCATTTGAAGTTGTTGATAATGTGATTATAATAGTAAACGAATTGAAAGATGACCAAAAATAATAAATATAGTGGATAAAGATGCTACCAAGAAATAATAACTGAAAGAGTTCAGAGAGAATGCAGAAAAAAAGTCTTCAATGGTACGGCAACGACACAAAATACAGTTTTGAACTATTGCTGCTGAAAGCGAGGATGAGGATAAAACAATAGAGGAAAATAATGACTACAGGTTTTGTTAAAACTGATTTGAAGAATTGAAGAAGAGATCTTTGGCATAAAGTAGAAACAAAAGAGTGGAATTCAATGTCTGATAGAGGAACAGTATCCATTTTCTACGCTATTCTTCAAGTATACGATATTTTAGAAATAGTTGACAAATCAAAAGTCCACAGAGCTTGAATTCATTTGAAAAAGCTGAAGTAGTACCAACTGTGTGTTACGGTGGATTTTGTTATGATAGTCGAAAAGAATCGACTTTAAAGCAGGAAAAAGTATTTAGAAAATATTGTACATCGAGGAAAACTGAAGAACACGTCATAATTGTTTCACTTTCTAGGCCATGTATCGTCACGTGATAGTAAAGCTGTAACTGTTTTAAACTCTGATCTAATTTTTTTAAGAAAAAAAAACTTTATATTAGCAATTCGCCTACAACAAAATATTTGCTTTTTGTCATGTAATCACAGTGGGTGGCTGATAACTGCATGCCGTATCTGTAGGCTATACGCATGTACAACAATATCATCAGCATTTCTTAAGAACTGCATGTATAGTAAATGTGTATGCATCTGTTTGGTTTACCATAAAGTATCATGAGCTTGTAATTAATGGTCTTTAAAATCTATTTTTCTTAATACAAAGGTCTAAATTAATGGAAGTAGAAACTGCAAACAAACGGCGGTGCATTCAACGAAATGCTTTCTTTACTCATCCAGAGAGTATCCTGTTTGTTGAATGAGCCTCTTCCCACAAAGCAGATCAGGCCGTGAGGATGCTGTACAAACTATCATTGAAGCCAGAGATAAACACGCAAGATGTAAATGTACCTCATCTGTATGTATTTTCCGGGTACCTACACTGAATTTTAAAGCAACTAAGCGGGAGTTCATGATTAAAATATGGAGTGAAACAGATACATTGGAACCTCCCTTAATTAGAAACATGTCAAGTAGCAAACTGTTGGCAGTTGTATAAAAACCTTTTATCATACCTAAATTGATGTTTCACACACAAATGGTTAGAAGAGCTGTGAAAGAGGCGACAAAGGCAAGCCTAGTTCACAGCTAGAAAACATAAATTATATACTGTTTTTTAGGCAATAAAAATAAAACTCATTGTTAGCTATGTAAAATTATTATTATTAAGTTTATTTAGTTAAAAAAGTTGAATTCGTAATAAAATGATAAATATAGATGTTTTCTAGGAAAATATGAAATTTCAATTTAGGGGAGCAACTGATTTGTGTGGAGTTTTCGATATAATTATCTATACCCTGTTGTAGTAAAGTAAGACATTTGGAGCAAACAATTTCAAAAAAATCATGAATCACCATAGTAAATAAAATATATTTTATTCTTTTTAAATAATGTAAACATTTTTATACCTTGGAAATAAATTGTAGATAGGTAGGTAGGATCAACTTATCAAATCTTTGATTGGAACACTTAACTGCTTCACTACTGAAACTCATATATTTTATATTGAAAAATGAGCTGATACATTTTGTCGTTCCCCCCATCATTGCAGAGCGAGAAATTGTCGATATGGTAGCTATAGTATACAAATTATAAGTAAAACTATAAAGTTATTTTTTATGTAACTTGTTTTTGCTTAGTTTTGTTTATAGTATATTTATTTATATTCAATGTCTCAAGTTTAAATACTGACTATTGTGCTATTCTTTGTACTTCCCTATTATATTATAATAATAACGTTTATTAAAAAGTAAAAACTTTATTATGATTATCAATATTTCTTAAAATCTATGTACCCGTAACGAATTTTTTGTATTAAAAGAAGAAATATTTGTATGTTTTTGAAAGTTTTAAATCCAGCTTATATTGATAAAAAATATTATTTCAATTTATTCCAATTATTCAAAGAGAAATTGATCCAGGGATGACCATTTTCTCAGATGAATGGAAAGTTAATCAGAAAAACAACTTTATAAGCCTAGAAATGAAGTCCTAAAATCACTCAAATGATCTAATGTTATTGGAGACACATTAAAGTGAAATATGGAATAAAAACACGTGGTGTCACTAATTTGTTGGATAGGCAGCTTATAGAAAAATGGTAGCTTTTGTAAATCTGACAAATATTTTTGAAAAAAAAATTTCTGAAGATATGAAAGACACTTTTCTTTAACTAGGTATTTATTATTCAAAGGTATTTTTCGTAATAATATGTGACAATCTTATATGCTTTCTTATATGTAATACACAAGTAAGATTTTGTACAATTATTATTTTTAAATTTGTTGTGTTAGATATTATACGAAAACAATATAAATTATAATGATCAGGTAGAAAACATTTTACGTGTATATTCCATATGACACCAAGAAAGTCCGGGTAGATAGTATACCGCACCAAAATCAAATCTTTTTATTGACCTATATTTATTATAGGTAATTGATACTTGTCAATTTTTTTCGGATGCTCGATGTATAATATAATTATAGTAATTAAAAATTTCTATTATGAGGTTTTGATAAAATTTATACTTTTTTTATTTTTAATACCTAATTTTTTGATGGAAAATTTTATCTTAAATACTATTTTTAAAAGATAATTTTTTTCCCATTAGTTTTCTTAAGCGCAAAGAAAAACTACTGTTTTTAATAAAAATGTTTAGGTACAAATAGGAAAATATAAATGGAGTTGTGCTAGATAATATTAAAACCAGTAGGTTACTAGATAATATTATTGTTTTATATTGTTATTTAAAGGTTTATTTAATTTTAAATCGTAAACAATTTATTCTATCGGAGTATTACTTAAACAAAAATCTTTTATGAAATCACTAGAAAAAACAGTCGGCATACAATCTAATCTAATCTGAAGTATTTATTTTTTTATACTTCGTGTCTTTCTCTGTGCAACAAGTTTAGCCAGTACCAATACTATGGTTAGAAAGGAAAATAAAACAATGTTACTAAAATACTACCAAGTAGTAAAGTGAGATTATATATTTTCTGTGAATATTTAGGTGCTTATATTTTCCAGTATTTGGTTGTCCAGATCCTTAACAAAATATACACAACACTGCTATGAAAATTGTAGTCTCTGTATTTTTGACTATTACAAAGTAATCGAGTTGATGGTTATTTGTGTGAATTATTTTTATTTCACTTTAATTGCATTTGTTATTAACAAATCTCATGTTTATGTATGTTAAAACCTATTTGTATTCAATTTAAATGTAGGATCTCCAAGATGAAATGGCCGATATGTTAGATCAATCAAATGAAGTACAAGAAGCATTAGGTCGGACATACGGAGTGCCAGATATTGATGAAGATGAATTAAATGCAGAACTTGAAGCCTTGGGTGATGAATTAGCTTTAGACGATGATACATCTTACCTGGACCAAGTGAATGTGCCCGACAAAGAGCCTGGACAAAAAGAAAAAGAAACTAGTAAACCCGGTGAAATTGCAGTCGATGAATTTGGTTTACCAAAAATACCAGCACAATTTTAAATACTAGATAGAAAATGTGAACTAAACCAAGTTGTATTTTATTAATAATTGTCTTAATCATTTAAAATTTTTTTTTTTAAAAGTATTTAATATGTTATTATCACCTACTGTAATTGATAAATTAAATTTTAAATTTGTATATATAAAAAAAACAAAATGGAATGGAACTTTTATTACAATCTTTATACTTAATAAAAACTTATTATAAACATTATATTATAGTAGAGCATCGATTATCCATAATAATTGGGACCAAGGGGGAGAATTAAGGGTGATAAATAATATTATACTTATTATTTTTTAAGTAATTATAATTTTTTTATTTTCCCATTGTGTGAAAATAATATAGGTGTTTATAAAAATGATTTATATTTAGGTATAAACAATTATAAATTGTTGTGTAGTGGATAATTGATGCTCTAACCACATTTTTTCAATGACTGGTGTGAAATAACAATATATAAGTTAATATTAAATTTAAACGCTATAAATAGTTTATTTAATTAAGGGGCCTTTTGACTTCAAATTATCTGTAAAATCAGTAATAATTCATCTACCATTGATAAATTGTTGAATATGTTTGTGTAAACCATGTGTGGTTATTTTACACTAATTACTAATTTTCTTTCAATCGTGTGTGGACACTTGGGCCTCATATTAATTTTTAGAGAAATTTTGAAATTGTCATTGTCAAAACTGACTTGATATATTGATTACTTTTTCTTATAATTTTGGTAAAATAAAAATCATTTTTATACTATTTTAACATATAGAAGAGATCATGAATCTCGATTAGAAATAAAAAGTAATATTTATACATGATTTTATGGTATGAAATATTTTTCTTATAATTAATTTTATGAAATATGTATTTAACTAATACATTTATAGCATTGTTTATTATTAATCACCATAAGTATAACATATAATGGTTATTAATTATTACCCTTTACATATTCACATTAATTCTAAAATTAGTGATTAAAAAAAATAGCGAACTAGTTGCTACCAAACTTTCAAGTAGACAATTATAATAATGTGAGGTGCCCAACATGAGTTCTTTATGAAAATAATGTATAGGTCAAAAATAGTCTGTTTAAATTAATCATTTTTATTGATATATTTTTCTACCAAAATTATAAATGTAATTACAATAAAAATTGTATAATAAGCACAAAATTGTTATAGGTAGGTAGAACACAGAAATAATAATAAAATAATAAATACTACAAAAATAAAAGGAATAAATTTGACTGTTTTTTGTATACATAACTAATAACTAAATTTTAACAATTATAATGAACTATCAACAAAATACAAATGTTAACATTATTTGATTAAGTTTTTAGGGAGTTTTGTATCTATAATATCACACGAAAACGTTTTACTAAATTGTTGTAAGAAATATGGTAATACGTCATTGACAGAAATATCTTTATCAAAAATAGAACTGAGAGAAGTAACTCCTTTACCGAGTAGACCACAAGGTACAATATGTTTGAACCAGGATAGGTCCGTGTTACAATTCAAGGCAAGGCCATGGGTAGTAATATATCGACTACACCTGATACCCATGGCACAAATCTTATGATTTCCTATCCAGATTCCAGTGTCATGTGTAGTAATAGCGTTAAGACCATAAGTCTCATTGCAAAGATTTATTATTGTTGTTTCTAGATTTGCGACATACCAACGAACGCTGGGTTGAAAATATTTTAGATTTAAAATCGGATAGGCGACTAGTTGTCCAGGTCCGTGAAATGTAATAAGACCACCTCGGTTGGTACGTCTGAACTCCGCACCTCGTTTAATTAAATCATCTTCCAAAAATGAGTCATAGTCTTGCTGTCTGATGCCGACAGTATATACAGGATTGTGTTCAACAATTAAAAGATAACCACATTCATTATTAGCTGGAGATTTTAAAGTTTCTGACAAATAGTTTTGTAATTTTAGACATGGATCATAACGCATTTGTCCCAGTTTTAATAGTTTAATTAATTTGGAGTTCATTTTTTCGAGTATCAAATCTTCTTAGATGTTCGTACAGTATTAACGATATCTAAAATTATAAATACAATCATATTAATGAAGAATTTATATCTTAATATTATTACTAAGTACATTTTAAAAATATGCAAATAAAATACACTTACATAGGCATCAGTTGCTGCATACATACACTGATCTTGATCTAAATCTGTACTTTCCCAATGTCCTATACGAATATTTACATCTTTATTTACTTTCTTCTTTAACTGTTGAAAATTTGTTACGTATTATTAACTGTATTTTAATTAATTGATAATCAAATATACTTACTAATTGTTGAACCAACTTTACCATGCTCCAACGAGTTGATGAATCAAAATCCAAAACTTTATTGATATAAGTACCTAAATCAATAATACGACTTATAGCTCCACTAACGTCAATATTGAAATCTTTGCCAAGTTTTATAAAATCACTGAAATTTTTTTATAAAACATTAATAATATATTATTTAAGGAAAATACAGAATTTTACTTTTGAATGTTTACACCTGACCATCTAACTCTTGGATGATTAACAAGATGAACGAATATTGAAGGAAGTTTTGCGATATAAAATACCTATGTCAAGATAAATTCAAACAACTAAATCATAAATTATAAATCAACAAGTAAATGAACTTTTATATAAAAACATACATGTAATAAGTAACAAGTGGAATGATCAATACAAATTTGTATGAGGGCAGTTTTTTTTGGTTTTCCGATAAAAGATACTGGCCATTCCATATCAAAACCGAATACAACTTCATAAGATTTATTAGAATCAACCTTGGTTCTAAATTATATAAACAATTTTAGGAAGTTATATTAGATTGAAATATGATGAAAAAAATTACATCCTATGACTTACAGAATTTCTTCAGCATATGATGCTAATAAATTAGCATATATGCATGACTTTATATGTCCTTTAAACTGAATGAATTCTTCGTTTTTTTTTACTTGGTTTGTAGAGTACTATGGTAAAATAATAATACATTTTTAAAAATAGAAACAGTACTGATGTAAAATACTCCATACAGCACAGCAGCTCAAAAACAAAAATACTCCGTTGCAGTACTTATACGTCTTGTAAATTATTTTAGGTATTAACAACAAAAATATAAATACAAAATTTTTTGTCAGCGTACAATTTTCAAAACTAATTTTTTGTAAAAACTCAAAAATGCTTGAATGCAAGATTTTAATTCAAGATAGAATGACCTTCATGCTTTTTTTCCAGTTCATGATTGCGTAGTCTGTAGTAACTCGTGTTTAAATGCAGTCTAATTGTAAACAACACAAAGACCATTGGGTATACTTAAATTACTATTACATATTGCAGGCCCAAAAACAATTATTTTGGCTGTGGCATCTTTTTTTATGCAAATTAATATAATTGACCTAGGATTTTTGAGTTTATACCACCGAAGGAGTGGAAATGAAAAATGATTAACAGTAAAACAGGAACTGTCAAATTATCATCAGTAATTCTCTGCACCAAAGTTACAAATTACTCTGTATTTCGCAATTACATTTGAGGTATTCGTGAGATTTTTAATAATGTATTGATCAAAATTGCATCAAAGATTCTTCAAATTTCAACAACACAACATCTTCGTTATGAAGGACTGTATAATCAATATTTAGATAAAGAACTTTAACAGTTAACATATGATATAACCATGTGTACATGTAACTCACCAAATTTAGAGGATTTAGGACAGTGAAAGCACTGCACAATACAAACTAGATGTTACCATTGCAATACCTAACATCATCCTCCTATTCAAAAAAGAACCCTCAAGTCCCCACATAGGTACCTACCAAACTTAAAAATTGTGTCTGAGAAAAGGAAATATGCCTCGTCTGATAATGCAAAATGTCTATGGGGGAACATCCGAAGGAGATATTGACACAAAATTTTCAACTCAGTCAGGGAGTGAACTGAAAATGGCATAATCTACCCCACTATAAAAAACCAGGGATTTATTTTACTACACATATTAATAAATTGCTATGTCTAGATGCCCGACCATGGTCGGTTGTATATTACGCACCAAACCATGGACATTTGATGAGCACATGCGCATTGAAATTCGGACGGTCGGTCGAGATTTTATCATTATATTATTATCAAGGGTCGGGTAGAAAATGGTGGATTTATTTGGTTTTAATTGTTTTAATATAGTGGTAATATATATTTATATTATATATATATTAATATATTTATTGATAAAATTTTTTTATGATACATTTATCAATGATACAAGTCAAAAATGGTCAAATAAGCAATAATACACAAAACAAAACATAAATTACTTCTTTAAATTAATTATTTTTCTCAACTGTTTTATGACAATCAATACAATACCAAAAATTTTTTATTTCATCTTTACATTTAACCCCACACAGTGTATGTCATACCAAATTAAACAAGAATCACATAAAAACATACTCTTCACCAATTTCGTGGTTACATACTGGGCAAATCAATATTTTTTCCTTAGCCTTTATTACTTTTAAAAAGGCTTGTCAAGCGTTTTTTGTACAATAAGGTTTTATAGTAAGTAATGTATGTAAGTAAAGTAGGTAATATAATGATAAGATAGTCGGTTACGTATTATATCTCGACTGACTGAAATTTTTAAAAGTCCGGACACATGCGCTTATCACATATCCATGGTTGAGTGCGTAATATACACCAGACCGTGATTGGGCGTCTAGACTCAGCATTAATAAATTGGTTACCGGCAAGTAGCAGTCAGGGGCAAAGAGGCAAGCTTAATTAACGTAGTCATCCAAATCGTTGAGAGTATATTCTCTCAGCTTACTTGCTTATTAAAGGTCAATACAGTTGGCCAAGTCAATCTCACCCCTCCCCCTCCTAAAAATTTGACTTCGCTACGTCCCTGGTAGCAGAAGTGTTTTTTTTTTTCTGGAGCCGCTATGGGAAGTATTCTACGCCAGTACTATGAAAACTTAGCTAACTACAGAGTTAATTTTAAAGTTAAAAGGATAAAAATCGATTTGAAATATTAATACTTATTTTTGGAATAATTTTTTTTGATTTTAAGATTTCTTACCAATTCCGACATCCAAGGTGGAAGATACCGAGTTCCGTTGGACGTGAACATATTAATCGTCGTTCTCCGATTTAACACTAAAACTGACTCGATAATTCGGCACGTCTGTAAAATATTAATATATAGAACAGGACGTAGGTAGGTACATATATTCTGAAAAAATAACAATAATCGGATTGTTTATATTTTTATACTTACGCAAGTGAAATGTTATTTATATTACGGTCGCATGATATGCCTAATATTATTATTCAATATTTCGGTTAATTCGTTTCATCGATGTAAAAGAAACGGTAAAATCGGAACTCGGGGAAACTAGTCGAAAATCGAAATACTGAATAACGAATAACGATATAATATTTGAAACGAGTGATAGAAAACCAGGGGTGTCAGCAGCAGTTGCTGCTGTCACGGTCATTGTTCGTGATAAGCAGTCGGTGAATCAGGTTTTCCCAAGGTCAGATGCGAAACGAACGAATGAAAACATTTTATTTTGAATTACTTTGAAAATAAAATATAATTAATATTACCATGTAATCAAAGATATTATCTATTATCGTGTTAGATTTCACGCAGCGTCGGACAAAGTTCCAGTGAAAATCGATACAGGATCGCACGCCCGCACGTTGTTTCCCGACCTCGGCCTAGAAAATCGCTCGTAAGTGGATTTTTACGAAGATTAAAACAATAACAACTTTTTATAATATATTGTGTATAAAAAAAAAAAAACAACACGGAATTCCGTTGCCAACATAACGTTTTGTCAACACGCGGGCACCTTGCGCTCGTCGTCCACACGGACACGGCACACACACTACTGGGCCTGTCGTTCTTGGATGCGGTTCGCGACTAATAGCTGTGCGTCGTTTATATAATAGTGAGCGTTCTTGGTTTTTCGTCGTTTGTCCACACCGTTTTCGGGGTTTTTTTTCTTACCGTCGTTTGCGGGAACGATGCCCTCACCACGAAGCCCAGCACAATAACATCGTCGATTTCGGAAGCTGGTTTGGCTTTCACTCGGTGCCAAGACGCTTTGTATGGATCAATCTCTCGACCAGAAAATTCCATTTCCAAGCGATTTCCGTACACTCGCAGGTAAATTTGACGTTTGATACTGCCGGGAGTTAGTTACTTGCCTACCTATTGAGTTTTAAAATAATAATAATATGTTGGTACAGTCGGTTTGTTGTTTGGCTTTCTTAATATTATCGGTATAAACGGGTAGGTAGGTAATTTTTCCATTTTTTTTTTAACCATTTAAGTACCTAGGTACCTGTTTATTTCACCCACAGATAGATTTCATTTGATTTTACTTTGGTTAACTGCTATCGTGGCTATTTAATGTTTTGTCCAGTTATCCGTGTACATATCCATATACCTATAGGTACCTAATTAAAAATTGTTCAATAGGTACCCCCAAGTTCAATTTCTGAACCGTCTCTATCCCAAGTTTTTGATTCAAAAGTCAAGAATCATGGATATCAAGGCATTAGTAATAGCATGATTTACAGACGGTACAACATTTATTATATTAGGTGTCTATTCATAATAAGTATTTATTTATATAGGTACCTGTATCTAGTGTCAATATTACAATTTAAAGTACTTACTTAGATAGGTACACAAATTTAAAATAATTAATCCATCCTTAGGTGGTTGATGCGTAGGTTAAATAAAATAATTTTGTCTTCCATAAACTGTAAAAATAAATGATACCCAGATACCTAAATGTAGGTAATAATATTATTTTTACCAAGATAGCGATTATATAGGTACCTACTCGTAATAATTAGTTAAATATATCAATATATTACCGTATTAGTTTGTACCTATTTTTACAGCTGTTAGATTATTATATTTATCTAATCCCATAAAACATTAAGAATATATTAAGTTCATAATTTTATTAGTTTAACATTAGCAATGCCTGTATTAATATTTCCATGTACCTAGGTATCTAGTTTATCTTATATTATTTTTGTTTTTATTTTATCCAGTAGGTATTTTATTAGGGGTCTAATGCTAGGTGTCTACTATCTATGCTATTTATACTTAATTAAAACATTAGGTACCTACCTACCCAATACCTAGGTACCTAATTACCTACCTAAATTAAATTTGAACATAATTTTACAATTTAACAGTCTTATATTTAAAATGTGGTATTTTATGCATGTGTGTATATTGTAATAATTATTTTGCCACAAATTAAGAGACCACAATAATCTAGTAATTGTAGTCTATAGATAACGAGATAGATAATTAGGTGATCTTGTGATTGACCATAATTTACCATTTATTTTAATTGTTTTCTACAAATCATTTTTCTAATATGCACAAAATTAGTCATTATTAGACCATATTAAATATTATATATTTTTCTTTAACTTTTAAGTTTAATATTGTGCCATTTGAATATTTGATAATTAGTACCTAATTTTTATGTATTTATGGATAATTGAGCTTATACTAGTGAAAGTATTATAGAAAATTAATTCTACCTTACATGTTATGAAGTATTAGTAGGTTATGATTTATTAATGTTATAATATTAGAATTGTAAAGAATAATTTTAAAAAGTATTTAGGGAATCCTAAAAATATAAAAATTCCTGATATAGATTGTGGAAGTTGGTCCATCATCCCTTTGGACACAATAATGTATTATTATTATATTAAATTAGGAAGCAAAGGTGAATGGATTGCATTCAAAAGACGATCCTAATAAATTATTATGAAAAAATTAAAAATAGATAACTATGACAACTTTACTTATAATTTTATTAGGTATTTCTCCTATATTTATGAAATATTTACGTTATAAAATGCAGTTTTTTTATAATGCTTAAGAAAATGATTGAAAAAATCAAATTTTATACAGACCTCTTCAAAGTACCAGCTAAAACCAATTTGCAATAAAAAAAAAAAGAAGTTCTTTACTCTAAAACGTCTACTTGACTCCTTTATAGTTCTATTGTAAAAAATATAGCTACTTATAGTAAAAAAACAAAAAATGATCATAAACCACATACCTAGTACCTACCTACAAAAATTTTTATATGCAAATACTACATTAATGTTTTAAGGAAAAAAATATAAGTAAGTACCTACCTATATTAACACAAATTAATCAAATATTATTAGAATAATTAGACAACTTTAAATTAATGGCATTTTTAATATAAGCAGTTGGTAATAACTAACGTTACTTGCCAACATGTCTGTCTATTATCTAGTGTAATCTTAAAATAGAATATCAAGTGAAAAATTTTATTAAAATAATTGTAAGACTTATAAGTGTATACAGTACCCACTGTAATTTTATAGGTACTTTTCTAAATGTATAAAATTGTAATCTAAAAAACACTTATAGAAATTTCTTATATTGGTACTTAAAAGTTACCTATAGAATTTTAAATTGTATTACACTTTAAAAATATAGTATTAACTTTCATATACCTAAGTATTTTTAACAATTAAATATATTGTTATTTGTTATGTCTAGTGTGCAGTAAGTATTTAGTCTTTAGTTGCTGACATCATGTAAACATTATGTTTATTTTGTTTTTGATTGAATAAATTCGTGTATTATGTAGGCGCCTAATTAAAATATATATATGTATGTATGTGTGTGCATGTTTATTTTATGAATTATATTTCTAAATTTGTGTTTTAAATAAGTTTATAAAATAGGTGGGTAACAGATTTTTATTATAGGTACCTATTAGGTTTAATGTATACCTATAAGTAAAAGTATATTATATATATTTTTATTCTAATGAGTTGTTGAATATGGCGGATAAAATTAATTTGGATCGCTATATACCTAATAATTGTATTTAAAACTTATTCGAGATAGGTATTTAACAGTATTTAAGCTTTCCCTATAAATAACCAATTTCCCATGAATATTATTTTTCAATTTTGCTGTGGATTATGGGCATTGATAGTAATAAATCATAAGATGTCCATGTACTTTGTATTCTATGTTGCATACAATTATTATATTGTGTTACAAGTTTATATACCTACCTATTGTCAGATTGATATAATACCTTGGTATTACATTTTTTTTATTTTCTTTGGATACATATATACACAATGACTACATATTATTTTAACCACAATAAGTCAATGTCCTTTTGTCCTGAACGCTATTTTTCTCAACAATTCCATTGTAACAGACTAGCACACTTCATAAATATTAACACCCTGTGATATTTTATGTAGGTACCTATATTGTAAAGATTTAATTCACTAGTGTAACCTAGGTATTACAATAGAGTAATTTTTATTGATTACTTTTCTTTCATTTAATGGTTTATGTAAGTATAAACGGTTTTATATTTCATATTATATAAAAACTAATAGGTACCTACTATTTTAAATTACCCATTATGACTTTAGGAAATGTTTGCACAGCTATTTTTAGAGTTCTATATGGGCAATTTTACGAAATATGAAAATTGCACAAACGATAGATAACTAGTTATCGAAATGATAATTTCAATATAATTTTTGATTACTGTATTTATATGCAGGGTGTAACAAGACTATTTTATAAATGCTATGTTAATATATTGTATTTAATAAGTATATTTTCCAAATTTTTTAAAATAATTATTAGAAACCTGTGTTACAATACTTAAATTAAAATTTTTTTTAAATATTTTTCTTTTTCAAAATCTAAAATATACATTTTATACATATTTTTCAATTTGGTGATAAAAGTAAAAATTTATATATAAAGATTACATTTAAAAAATGTGAATTTTACGAAAATATAAATTTCTTCTTTCATTAATGGTTGACGGATGATACTGCGTTATCTAGTGTCCTGCAATAAGCCTATATATAATATAGGCGTAAAAAATTGAAATCTTTGTACTTCAATTGTTTTTAGAAATTCAATGAACATTAATAAACATTTCTATTATCAATAATATTATTAAAAGTAGGTAATAGCTATTATTATTTACAAAATGGTTATTTTGAAAAAAAATTTCATTTTTAGATGTAAATGTAAAATGTAATTGAAAATTCAAAATATTACTTTTTAATTTCTCATTTACCTATATCAATTTGAAAATTTTGTGTAGAAATACGAAATAAAAAATATATATGTAAAAAACATTAGTTATATCTACCTACAGTATAGAGGCGTACTGAGTCGTTTTTCGATATATGTGCATTTAAAACACGTTCTCTGAGTTGTAAAAATCTACATTTATATTTTTCAAATGAATATTACTCTTTAAAAAATTATAATATTGAAAAAAAAATATAACATGTGGGTTTAGGACACTACCTAGATAATGTTGCTATTTACCATTTATTGTTTGTTGGTAAGTTGATAAGAATGCTAATAAGTTTTTCATTGAAAATTTGATTACTTATCCTCTAAATAAAATTTAAATTATGTTGTATACAATAATTTAGTTAAGAAACAATAAGACTTAAACAATTATAAGACTTGTAACATGAATGAAAATAAATAAGAACAACAATATGATAATCTGAGCTCACGGTAGTACGCTGGCCAAGTTACAGCAATGCCAGTGTATCTATTTACACGAACCAAATCATCCGGTTTTTCTAACCCTCTGTATATATGAAATTATAGAGATAGGAGAGAATTTCAAAGTTTTCATTTTTGTTACTGACTGACTCTCATCATCAAAATTATTAGACACTTCCCGTATAGTTAGAAACGTGAAATTTGGCACAAGGTAAAGGGAAAAATCTGAAATTGCAATTTTTTCAAAATTAATATCGCTTTAGGGAGTATAGTTCTAAATGCATTTAACAAAAAAAACTGCATTTTACACAATTTAAATGCAGTGACGTGCATATCCATCGATTTGAAATAAAAAATGTATTTAACTTCCATTATTAAAACGTTCCACGTTCAAATTCAAACTTACATTCTGAAATTATGTTTGCATTTTGTCGGATTAGGTATTGCTTGTTTAGATTAGCACAGGTTTTTATTAATTAATCACAGATTCTCGCGCCGTCCAAACAAACGTAATTTTTCAAACCGTTGTTACAATGAGGGTACTAAAGTTATTAATGACAATTAAACAATTGTAATTATTGACAGTAAATATTTATCAAACATAATTTTTTAGTAATTTTATCATAATATTCTATTTTATTTATCAGTCATTAAATACAGAATGATTTAATAATCGTAATAATATCATTATTAAACTCGGTCCATATACCTACTTTATCGTGTTATTCTTCGTCGGATATAAAAAATAAGAAATAATAAATCTTTTTTTTTATATAAGTATAAAAGAATAGCAAATGCCGCTTTTCTAAGAAAAATTTTATTTGAGCAAAATCTTTGAGATGGCCGTGTGAATCAAACGGTCTTTCAAAAGAAAATTGACGACATATAAAATCCCTCCAATGCCCTGTAAAAAATCAACACGTCGCCCACGGTGAAGCCAGCAAAAAGTCAAAGTAGTGGTATTTACATTGCAGCCGAGTCTGTTTTATTCAAAGACTGGCCAAGTGTTAAGCAATACAAATAAAATAACAAGTGTTGCTCATGAAAGTAGGAGTGAAGTGAGTTTATATGAACTAAAGAAAGAGCAAACTTGGCCACAATGTAGATATCATTACTTTGATAAGTTGACTTTTTTTTTTGGGGAGGGGAGAGGGTCTCGAGCCTAGCCTTTTTTCACAGTTGGGTTTTTGTTGGGGATATATTATGATATCTTCATACAATATTATTATATTACCTATCCGTTAAATACATATTTATTAGAATACGGTACCTATATTTAAATTTAGATAACGGTTTTATTGTTCTTATTTAGATTTGAAATAATAATATGGTAATATTTTCATAATGTAATTTAAATTATTACAATTCAATTAATAAGCCAATTATTAAAAAAGCATAATAGTGAAAAGTGCTTTTTTCACAGTCTGACATGTGATAATATAATTATGTACCTATATTAGGACATTAGGTATATAGGTTATATAGGTTCCTAAGTATATATATAATTTTATTCATAAAAAAATAATAATTATTATTTTTTTAAAGTGGAAAGTGTTTTGATATGAAAGTAAAATTACATTTTATAGGCATGTGTTTTATTTTTATTAAATTTGAATACAATTAAATTCATAATTTAAAACTTTATCTAAACATAAAAATAGTAGGCAATATAATAGATAATTACCAACTTTTCTGTATGTCAATGTTGAACTCATAGATTATAGCTATTGTGTTATAACTTATTAGTTTTGTTCAAATATATCTGTATGCTAATACTAATCACAATAACTATCGTCTCAGGTATTAGGACGTAACATTAAGACAAGTAGATACCTACTTAGTTCTTTATAAGGATACCTAGGTACATTGTTTACATATTAAAGTAATTATTTAATTTATACCTACCTACCGATGTTAAACATTTTTGATGTTGTATTTTCTTATTTAAAACGTAGCTTTAGTAGTTTATATTCATTCATAATAGAAGTACCTATGTGATTGTCTTATTAATTTTGGATAATGATTAAAATGTATAATAGTAAGCAACTACATAGGTACCTACTGAATATTTCTATCCTTATATGGATTTGAATTATTGAAGACTCGTGAAACCGTGACATATGTGTATAAACCTTGAATATCCTTTTTTGTATATACCTACATTTTTTTTTTAATTCTGAAGGTTTATAGGTTGTTGTGTTTATTTGATGCTTTAAAAATTTGAATTAGGTTAGAAGATAAACATAATTCTAGTGAGCTTTAGACCATAAAATTGTCTTGTCCTTGAAATAACACATATTGTATATACTAGGTACCTCTCTCTTTAATATATTATATATATTACCTAGGAGTTTATTAATAATAATATAATTTTTATTGTTTAAATCAATATTATACAATGTTATATTTTTAATTTCAGTTAAAATACTATTTTATAGTTATGAGATATGACACTTCCAGTTTCCAGCTATGAAGAGCTGTTGGAAACGGTACGTAGTCTTACTCAAGAAACCAGACAACTTCAAAGACAATTGAATACACCATTGTTAACCCAAAATTTAACTTCAGGTAAATTGTACCATCAAAGTATTGATATAAAAACAATATCAAAGCTATTCTTAAATTGATTTGTAAAAAAATATAATTTATTTAGCAGACTCAAACGAAGGAATGCCATCAAAAAACATTCTACCAAATATGACTCTATCATTAGAAAAAAAAACTAGTAGTGATCAGGTACAAATTTGTTCATACAACTTATAGCATTGATTATAATTTATAAATCAATGCTCATAGATTTATTCTACTTATTGATTAGTTTAGAAATGCTACTACGTGTAGTATGTGACTCATATTTTGACAAGTTAGTGTAAGAATGTTTAACAAGATGTCATAGTTATTTACAAATTGTTGTTATCCATATGCATTATTTACTTTATGTTTTGTTATTATTTTAATTTAGTATTTACTGAAAATCACATAGGTTTGTCAGGAAATGACTAATTTACAAAAGGCAGCTATGTAGGTATATCTTTAAATTGACGCAATTGTCTCTAAATGATCAGATTCGACCAACAATTACAATACATTTACAACAATATTTACCTTTACAAGAGTAATAATGTCTACAAGTATTTTGTATTATATAATATAAACATCTAAAGATTTACTTTTAGATGATTATGTAATTTTATAACATTGATAAACTAATTGACCTATATTATGTATACTATAATTAATCTATTTGGTAAACACTTATTTATAATTTAATAAATTTAAATATTTTAATTTAACAAATACCTAATTAATTGTATTTATACTCTTCTATGGGAAATCAGAATATGTTGAGAATCAATGTAATTAAAAAATATACAATTAACAATTTAAAAATTTAAAAATTAAAAATAAGAATTTTAATAATAATAATGATAGGTATCTAATAAAAATTAATTATTTAAGTTAAATAATTTTTTTGAATTTGTATTTCTGAAATAACGTTTAAATAACAAAAACTAGAAATATCAAATCACTCACTTCATTTTCTGTCAATACCATAATACAAATTTTTTAATTTATAAGTTCAATTTCTAATCCCCTTAGTTCTTACATGTTCTGCAAAATTTAGATTAAAATATTAGTTATTAATCTTGATAAAGCTATACTTTATTATTGTTTTGTATAAAATAATAATTTATTATCCACATAATTCATATTATATTTTTTGTTATATTCCATTTGGTTATTATTATAAATATATTATTCTGTTCTTCAATTGTATTTAATGAAATATAAAAAAATAAAGATTATAAACCATGGAAACGATTAAATCAAAAATGTCTGGAAATTTACTTAATTCTTTGTAAATTAATTGAGTTTTGATAATATGTGTACATTTGGTTGTGATAAACAAGACAATTTTTTTTCCAAAAAAAATTGATTTTGACAATATTAAAAGTTCAACTTTTTGTATTATAGTCTGCAATATTGTGAAAAAAATAGTGTCTCTCTCTAGGGGTAGAAAACACTTACTATACAACAGCTGATTGCCACTCCCCATCAGTTCACCCTAGTTATAATATTGATCAGAATATAAACATTTATACGCAATATACCTTGAAGCAGACCTTGGAGTTTACTTATACAAATAGTGTTTTAACTTGTATGTTCTTATTCGTAAAATTTTCATTAAATTTAAATTAAACCTTAAAATTTTAATTATGTATTCGGCTCGACAATCTAGACTTCCTGTCCGTTCATCTTCATCATCTCGTTCTTCTAATGTATCTCCATCTCCTTCCATTGATCATGTGAGATCCCTATCTAATCCTCCTAGAACTCGCTGGAGTATTACTAACAAGAACGATAATGATCATATTCAAAACAATAATAATAACCACATCTCGGAGAATTTTAGTTTTGGTAAAATAGATTATAATGATGGTCAAAATAATAACTTTATTGCAAGGAAGTAAGTAAATAACTTAACTTTTTATTATGATTGACTCATGGTATTTACCATGCAATTATTTTAGTGCCTAAAACTTATAATCATATATTATTTTTAATATTTCCATTTTATCTCAGACACTCTTCAACTAAAACTCAATATCAATATCCATTACTATGCAATGTTGAAGACAATAGACGAGCTAATAATTGGTCAGTCACACAGTCGTTTTATGATAGTAAACACAGTGTTAAACATTCTTACAACAACATTAACAATCACCTCAGAATGATAAACGAGGTTAGCACGAAAAAAAATTAATTTTAAGTACAAACAATAATTGTAGTTAGTACTTTAATGAAAATTCTATTTGAATTCTAGGATCAGTGTAAAGAAAAAAGGTCTATGGTCGAAGATAAAGAACAAGATGAAGCTAAAATATCTCCTGATGTAGGTTGAGCATTAATATGATGAATGTATTGAATTTGTATTTTAATTAGATTTAATTGTAAATGTTTAGGGTTGTTTACCTACACCTCCTGGTATCTTGGCTGAAAAAAAATTTAATATGTGGCATAGTGTTGGACCTACAAATATATCTTCAAACTTGCCCATATTACAATCTCAAACTTCGTCTTTAGAATGTGAAAATGAAGAAGGTCTATCAATTAGATGTAACAGTGAACAACAATTAGGCGCTAAAGTAGAAATTGTTTATAACCTTTTATCACTATTGGAAAACAACAATTCAATACAAGCTTCTTACCAATCAGTCTCTGTTCTTTTGGCTATGAGCAAATCACCTGATGCTTGTGCAGCAATGAGACAAACAGGTAAATTTTATTATAATCGAATTATGTGTTTTTAGATTCTGATCGGAGCGAAAGAGCTAGTGGTTTTACTATATTTATTTTATTATATTTTTTTTTTTTTTTTTTTTTTAATAATTTATGACTAAAAAACTTTTCAATTGTTATGTGTATGCCCATTTTACAGTAGAAATTGAAGAGGTAATTTTTTGATTAACTACCCAAAAACCATGTTATTTTTCTTTTGTAATTCTGAAAATAATTGATTTATAATGTTTACAAATAGTTTTTTATTAATATTAATTATATATTACATTGAAGCTCCATTCAGAATCGTTTTAAAGAAAGTAATGATTTATCATCACTTTGAAATTCAATAGGTAAATCTTACCCAATGAGCAAAGTGCTTCTATCTACTGATTGATTTTTTTTTTTAATTGTTTTTACATTTGAACATTTTTAATTAGAATTATATTTTGTTCACAGATTGTGTTCCATTGCTTGCGCAGATTGTTCATGATATGAATGCTGATATAGTAGTTCGTCACAATGCTAGCGAAACATTAAAAAATATTGTAACTTTTAATCAAGATGAACAACAAGGTCGCCGAGAGTCTCGTGTATATAAATTACTGGAAAATATGAGAGAATACTGTGATACACCAGTTGTTGTACTCAAACAACTGGATATCAACAAACACCCTATCACTGCTACTGGAGCTTTGATGAAGTTGTCCTTTGATAGTCAACATCGATTTGCCATGTGTTTATTGGGTAAGTCAAGTATATACAGTTATATTTCATGAATTATAGCATTTTTCTTTCTTTTAAGGCGCAACCTATACTATTACTAAACTGATTCAAGTAGACCACGAAGTTCATGGCAGTGAACCAAATTTGAAACCTAATTCAGAATGTGCAACCTTAAGACAATATGCTGGCATGGCCCTAACTAATTTAACATTTGGTGATGCTACTACCAAAACACTTTTATGTTCTTTTAAACAATTCCTTAAAGTATTAATTTCACAGTTACAAATACAATGTGAAGACCTCAGACAGGTATTCAATTATTAAAACATTGTGTTCTTGAGTCATATCTATTATATTAAAGCATGTTTATATTTTGTTTTATATAGATCACTGCAAGTATTTTACGCAATTTATCGTGGAGAGCTGATTCACAAAGTAAAGACAATTTACGTGAAGTAGGAGCTGTCAAAGCATTAATGGAAGTTGCAATGAGTACAAATAAAGAAACAACATTGAAATCATTTTTATCTGCAATCTGGAATCTTTCCGCTCATTCTGCCGAAAACAAAGTATTTAAACAGTTGAATTTTTAATTTTTTAAATTATTTTAAGCTTATTTTTTGTAATATTATTTTAGAATGAAATATGTGGAGTAAAAGGAGCAATAGAATTCTTGACAAAAACTTTGGGCGGGATTGGTCCTTTTAAATCAGTTTCAATAATAGAAAATGCTAGTGGAATAATGAGGAATATTTCAAGTGTTATAGCATTTTGTGAAGAATATCGGTAATGAATAAGTTATTAAAATACTAACGTAAAATGTAATATTCAATAATAATTAATAGTATATAAATATTATTTGTGTATGTATGTTAACAGTGACATTTTAAGATGTCATAATGTGTTTAAAATACTAATGCAACAGCTACAGTCCCCCAGTTTAACAATTGTGACTAATACTTGCGGAACCATTTGGAATTTATCTGCACGTAATATTCGCGATCAAACAAGAATGATTGATTTGGGAATCATACCCATGTTACAATCGTTAATTCATTCCAAACATAAAACAATTGCCAGTTCATCATCGGCTGCTCTTAATAATCTTATGAATGCTATGCCAGAGTATAATGCTCTTCAAGGTTTGTTAAAATTATTAATACTTATTATTTACCTATCAATTTAAAACAATCCCCATTTTATTATAATAATTTTAACTAGATGCAGGCATAAAAATGGATAATATTGTGACTGAGAGCACTACAATTAGTTCTAACAATAAGTGTTTAAAGGATTGTACTGAAGAAAAAAAAATTATAACAGATGACAATGACTTGGAAACTACTATGTATGTTGTTTTATTGTTTGATAATGTTTTATATTTTAATTTATTATTATTATTTTTTTTTTGCTCCTAGAGTACCAAATTTGATGAAAATCTCACAAATATCATACAATGATATTGAAATTGATGAAAAAAAAAATATAACTAAAATTGAAAATAAAGTATTAGAATCTACTGTGGCTACTGTAGATTGCCACGAAGTTTCTATTCATCAAACAGAAGACGATGTCAGATTATTCGATAAAGATAAAAAAATACCCAATGGGTATGCTGAAACATCATTAGATGAAGCAACTAATTATAGTTTGTTATGTGAAGACGATGATAATGGGGAAAAAGCTTTAACAGGTGACACAACACAGACTTATTGTACAGAAGGCACTCCCTACAATTTTTCAAACGCGGCATCATATACTGATTTAAGGAAATGTGGAATAGAAGACAAGGTAATTCAAATGATATTGGATTAATTTTAAATTGCTTTTATTTTAATTTATAATTTACATTTACTTTTTAGAGTTGTAGTGAATCTGGAACCGGGCAATCCGAGCAAGGTACTAATGTGCTCAATTCTGGGAGAGAAAGTCCAGATGGTGCACAGGCCAAGGATGAACAAAAGGATGGTAAGAATTAATATAATATTTGTCATTTGAAAGTGAAAAATTTGAAGTATATACTTACAAAATTTTAAAATCTAATATTGATTTTTTTAATTTCAGGTAAGATGGTGACATTTGAAACACCATTGGTATTCTCAAGAAGTAGTTCTATTGCTTCACTTGGTAGCTGTGAACCACCCGAGGGTTTTGTTGGTAGTTCTGCCGTTAGTGAATGCAGGTATAGATAAAATAAATTATTTTTATTGAAAATCTATAAAATCTTTATGTATTTATTAATTTACTTATAGTCGTGTTACCAGTGGTTTAGTGACACCAAGTGAAATTCCCGATTCACCTACCCCAACAGTCCCACCTAGTCCTCCGTGTTTCAAAGGTAATTATTAATATTTTTATTATAATTTTCTTGAAAGAAATATTAATATCAATTAGCTATCAAGTATTAAAAATTATTTTTTAGCCCTAACAATAACTTAATTAAGTATTTCATTTATTGTTTTTTTATTATTATTTGAAATAAATTTAAATTTTATACTTATGCATTATTTTTAATAATTTGTTTGCCACATACTGAGAATTATGTCACATTTGTGTTTTATATTATTATATTGTTATATTGTTAATCAATATTTACTTTCTAGTTATTCAAAATAACAAAAAATAAATAAATACCTAATAATGTTTAAGGTGAAGGTGTTTTTGAAGATACTGTAACTATTTTTAAAGAAGAAAAGATGCCCGGAAAAGGTTCAGGATGTACAAGTTTAAGTAGCTTGACAATTGATGATGATCTTCCATTAGTAAGTAATAAATAATACAAAATAACTTAGAAAATATTGAGTAATAAATGTATCTGTTAATAATGGTTAATATTTATTTCTATCAGATGAAATTGCAGCATTACATTCAAGATCAAAGTGTATTACCACCATTAAATAAAGAGAATAATACCACGTGAGGAAATAAAATTCAGTATCATTTTTCTACTGCGGAAATAAATATAATTTTTTTTTTTTTTAGTAGTGTATCGGATGGTAATAAATTTGGATCTCCGTTTATTAATAAGACCTCTAAATCTTTCCAGTTGAATCAAGTCTGTTTCCTTGAAGTAAGTAAAAAATTGATGTGTCAGATAAAAGTGAAAAAAAAAATCTGTTAAAAAAGATTGAATGTGATCTGTGTAACAATAACCATGAATAATTGATTGATGTTAGTATTATTATTGAGCGGAATCTAGCTTTCACTTTAGTTCACTGGTTCATTTGTGATGGGTCTTGTTTACTTGTTACATCTTATAAATATATATAAATAAAAGTAAATATTAATTATTTATTTTGTAGTCGGCTACTTCTGAATATCTGTATTCACAAAATAAGAATCCAGGATTCATACCTCACGCTAGGTAAACATGATTCATTTACATAACAGTAATATAATTTTATATAACATTACCTTTATTTAGATCTAGACTTCCAGTTATGGTGCAAAATAATAGCCAAGCAGTAGACAGATGCTCTGAATCTACTTATTCATCTAATACAATCACAGAGAATGAGGTTTAACAATTTATATTTTTTATTAAATTCTGGAATGTTTTTAATTTTTTTTTTGTTTTTTAGGGAGATGAGATTACTGGATTTTGTACAGAAGGAACTCCAGCAAATATAACTCCTGCAAATATAAGTACAGCTACTTCACATTCCGATTTATCAATTATTGCTCATTCAGAAGATGGTTCTGAAACCAATGTTCTTCTTCGACAGTCAATGAAATTGGTAAGTACTAAATATTAATCACTACAAATTTTATACATAATATCATTGATTATATATAGTACAGATAGCCCACTGCAATATAAAACATGTTGTGCGAGAATAATCGCCCAATAAAGACAAATAATAATATTTTATATTATTATATTTTGCGGCAGTCCGATTAATCACACAGTATTTGAACTTTAGAACAAAAATAAACCGGTTTTCATGATTTTGTAGATCAATCCCCATAACGCTCAGCCAACACCCGATCAATCAACATGATTATTGTTTGAAATCGTTTTCGATATGAATATTATTTTATTACAAATTATGACAATACAACAGTCAGGACAAGTAGTATTACACGCCGCACAGAAATACTTACCTATATAGTGTATCATATGTCCGTATGGTATAAAATTCACTATTTACTATTTTAGGAATAATGCTAGCATAGATATATATTTTTCAAAATCAAATTAGATTGGATTGGATGATTTTCCGACGAATCCCCCAGCACAATCGTTTTTTTTTTCGGACTGATATTTCATATTTATGTGTGAAAACCCGACACGTTCATCCAATAGCCCAACTTTTTAAATTTTATTTAAAACTAGTTTAAATACTTACAATTTTGAAAATAAGATTTTTTTTATGTGTTTCAACAGTTTATAGAACAGTAGGTTCTGAAGTTAATTGCAATATGTCATTTTTCAATTTGTATTTATTTTTCTTAAAGCAATTTTTTTTTTTAAGTAGAAAATTCAATTTATTTTAGTGAATTTTCTTTAAGTTAATATTTTATAATTATCAAAAAAAAAAACAATTTTTATGAAAATCAATGGCATATTTATATCTATGTCTTGACATCCCCATTGACCATTTTATTGTTGAATTCTGTAATTATATATTTGGGGAAATGTGAAGGAGGGGAAATATTTGAATTGCCACTGAAAATTCAAAAACAGTTAGATTGGACTCGGATTAATGTCAAAGTGTGTTATAACATACTAAAAATCACTTTTTTGGGTATTCTCCAGAGAAGGACATTTCCCTCCCCTGCTCAATGGGTATCTATGTATAGAGGCTTTAACCAAAATAGGGGGTAGCCAAAACCTCGAAGCGCTTGGTCCACTTCCCCTTTGAGTTATGAGCAATCAAAAATTCGGTTTTGGACTACTCAAAACGAAGTCACTTTTAGTACATTATAATACATTGGTGCACAACATATTTTGCCATCAGTTAAAGCCCGTTCCCTAACAGCACAGACCGGCCCAAGCACTGCCTGTTGAGTTCCTGTTTCAATCATGGCAAATGGTTTCTGCCGGGTACTATCTAGACCTTCCCGGAACAATCCAATCAATTTTTTATTATTGAGCTCAATAATAAGCAACTTCTGGGAGATACTTTTTTGACACTTCCCTGGCCTTACTTTGTCAGCACATTCCAGGAGCTACATATTATGATCTGAAAAATTACAAATTTATTACATCTATTTACATTCAAATTTTTGGGCGAAACTAGCTGTAAAAGAATATTAGGAGCATTGGTGCCCATAGAATCGGACTTGGACTGATGTTAAAGTGTATTTATTATACTCTAAAAATAACTTCTTTTAATATACTCCAGAAGGGGCTATGTCCCTCCCCTATCCCCTAATGTGCACCAATATACAGGTACTTTGGGCAAAAGGTGTGTAGATTAAACCGTGAGGCGCTAGGTCCACTTGAGTTATAAGCAATCCAAAAATTGATTTTGGATTACCCAAAAAAGTGGCTTTTAGTGTGTTGTATATTTTAGCGTATAACACATTTTGCCACTGGTCCGAGCCCGTTCTGGCTGTTATTGAATGTACGATGGTGATTCAAAAAATGTCTCCTCCTTTGTGAAGACTCAAGTCGTAGTGTCGACTCCCGACAGTGTGATGTTGCCCAGTGACCGCCACCGATCACATGTGACTACTAGTGATTCAGCTTTATCCAATCGTATTAATCGGATGACAGCACAGCGCCTTTAAGTGGTTTCCGATTATTCTTGCATAGCGTGTTTTATATAACAATGGGCTATATATATATATAATGAATACCCTAGGTACCTATAATTAAGAAGACATCGTACCCGCATATGCTGTTTCCCATCTATCTAATGGGCAAAATAGCAAAATTACACTACGCCAAACAATAAATGTGGTGTATACATTAAGATTACAAGTTAAAACAACACATTACCAATTTTAAATAGTTTCTTGAAAATAACATCCTTTTTGTAAAATATTGTGTATCAAAGAGTTACAGCGTTTTAAAAAAAGGAAAACTTTAAAAATGCAGGTGTGATGTCCTCTTAAAGGTTTTTTCTCTATTAACCTCCAATTAGTTTCACAGGGTGAATAAATTCCCATCTTAAAATGTATTAATGTTGATATTTCTACCCCAAGATAAAATTTAAAAGTCATCATTTATATTTATTAAGTATTATTAACTTGATTCAATAAAACAAAGTTCCAATTATCAATAAAATTAGATAAATTTGATAAGTTATTAGTTATACAAAACATAAGTTACGAGTTATATTTTGAGAAAGAGATAACGGCATTGACATTTAAAGCAAGAAATTATTCACCCAACACTATCAAATTCTAGTGCTGTAGCTAGAGATTAGTGACATGGGTGATCGTCGAAGACACAGAACGCTTAGGGTCATTTCAGACTAGGTACTTACTTTTGTTATGGGTAAAATGTATATGAATGACTTTTTTTGCTTATTTCCCACTTTCAAAGCGATTTATTAATTTTTCCGCCGGGGGCACTTTGATGGACCTTGGGACGAACTATAAATGAGTAAACATATATAACAAGAAAAGGAAAACCAAAATATATATGTAAAATAATTTGAAAATTTTATGTTGAAAAATTAAATAATAAATTGATATTGGTAATGAAGAGGAAAATAAATAAATTTGAATTATTGAAAATATTTACTCTGCATGAAACAGATCAAAGGTTAAATATGTTGCCATGTAATATTCAATTTTTTTAATTTAAACTATATAAAAAATTTTAAAGCTCATAAATTTATCTTTAATTTAGTATCAATATACAAAAAATATATTTATATGATTATGTTTAAATAGTTTAAAATAAATGAATTTTAATTTTTAGATTTTTTTCATCGTACAAAAAAATATGAAATAATATCTATAATATTATCATCTAGATTTATTAATACGTTTGTTTGTGTTTCTCATTGACTGACTTATTACATAAATATATAATACCTACCATAAATATTATCAGTTTATATGAACTATTACTAAATATTAGAATAATATTTACTTTAAAATACAATTTACTTTATTGTTAAGGTGGTTCAAGTCCGATTTTAATAAAATTCTGGTTGGTAATTTAAAGAGATCATTTTTTGATTTTCTTAGTAATTTTCTTTAGCACAAAATTAACTATCAAAATTATTATAAATTGGAAAATTAAAATACCCAAAACTTTAAATATACACCAAATATTTACTATATTGAAATATGCATATTTTTTATGTGTAAAAATAATTGATCACCTTTTAGTAATTTTTATTAAATTTTGTTTTATTTTATACTGTAAGTATACATTTTTTTGGGGAAAGGGGAGTAAACCTAAAAATTGTTTTAATAGGATATTTATTGTAACTGATATTTTAAATAATTTTAAATTTTCTTAGTAGTTTTTAAGCATAAAGGAAAATTACCAAAAATAATGGAAAATTGTAATAAATCTGAAAATAATATTTAATAAATAGCCAAATGTGTCAAATATATTTATTTTTATTTTTTTGCATTTTATTATGTTACTTTAATGCTTCATTTAATGTTTTATGTAAATATAAAATTTCCTACATAGCGGCATAGTTATTTTCCATTGTTATAAGTTTATAACAATATAAAATAAAAATTGATTTTTTTAATCTATTAAAATTGTTGGTATTTTTGCTTTATGCATAAAAAACTAATAACTATAATAAAATCAAAAAGTAACTTTATAAAGCAGTATTACCAACTAGCATTCAGAACTCCCTATCAGAAAGCTCTAGTCTCTACCTAAACATTTCTCCTACTTGTTTGTTGTCATTTGATATAATTTAAATTTAAATTATTTATTTATTATATTCATACAAATTATCTAAAAATTGTAATAAATAAATAAAAATTAGATTCTTTTATTTTAATTTTTCGTTTAAATTTTCCTAAAAATATTTCATTTCGTAAAATTGTTCATTTTTGGAAAGCATTGATTTATCATTGAATATAAATGTTATATAATTATGTTAAGAGTTAAATATATTAATAGATATTTTAAATGTTAATAATATTTTAGGTTGGCAAAAGACGTTTTTATCAAACACCGAATAAGCCTATGGGAAATTTAAATCTTCAGTTTACTCAAAATTCACCTACTTCAGCAAATAACTCATATTCCAGGTTTGGATTTTAGTGGGAATTAAATTTTAACACTTTTAACTTGTTTATTTACATTTTCCAGATCATTTATATTAGATTCCCCTTTAACAGAGTCACACGTGTCAAACTCAGTTAATTCTTCTGAAATTGAAGGTAATACATACATACAAAAAAAAAAAAAATGTATATATATATTTTTTTTTTCGTGTATTTTGAATGTTCGAGTTTTGACATAATATATATGTTTATAGATCCTGTAACAGTTATTAACAATCGAATGTCTACCGATTCCATAGGTAGTGAATTTTCTTTGGATGATTCTAGTAAATGTGATAACAGAATACCAAGATCTCATTCTTTACATGATGCGTGTACATTGAACAGTGAACCCATGTCTGAGGATGATGATGATGATGATGATGATGATAATGATAATGCTTTATTAGAGCAATGTATAAATGCTGGTATTGAAAACATAACAACTTCAAACATAATTGATGACGAAGAATTGCCTGATGATGTACAGGAAGAACTCTTGAGTCAGTGTATAGCTGCAGGTATCAAAATGCCGACTACATGTAAATCACAAATGCCAGTTAAAATAAAGACCAAAAAGCAAAATGTTAATGATATCACTGAAGAAAAACAACAGCAAGAGTTATTAGAATCTGGGATAAGAAATAACAAGAAATCATTAAAAAACAAGTGTGATGATTTGTCTGATAGCGAACAAGAAGAGGCTTTGTTAAAGGAATGTATTGCTGCAGGCATGAGAAAATTACAAAAAAACAAATCAAAAGAGATAAATGATGATACGCTTGAATTAAATGAAGACGATTTATTGAATAGTTGTATTAATCAAGGTGTGCGAAATATAGCACGTAAACAGAGAGAAATACCCGTGTTTAATAAATATAAAAAATCTTTCGCCCCAAAATCAGATAGTGAATTCAGTGAATCTACAAGTACAATGACTCCAGGGGGTGTTAAGAATGGAATTAAAAAACTTAATGAAAGCAATGATTCCACATGGAAAGATGATGAAACATTGACATTTTCTACTCTGACAAGTTCTTACCAAAGTGCTAATACTGGTGAAAATTCTAAATCAAAATTAATTCAATTGGATAAAGGAGAAATAGGTAATTTTAATTATTTACAAAAAGGCTTAAGATGTTAAAGCAATTCCTTTTTTTTTCTCGTTAAAAATAATTTTTATGAAAAAATTAATTGTTTTACTTTAGTTATATTTACTTTTTTAGTGCTGTTTATCATTTTTATTTTATTTCGAAAAAAACATTAAATTTTAAATCACAGAAATTATAAAATAATGTATGATATCTGTATGGTTAGGATTTTAAAGCTAATGTTTAAAAAAAAAAAAAAAAAACTGATAAGGTTTTCAATATATAATTATATAATTAATTAATATTAATTTAATATATTTTTTATTTTAAATACTAATTTGCATCAAAGTATTATGTGGGTTGTGCGTATTAATCTTATTATTGCTCGACTTGAGGATATGATTTTTATTTAATATACATTTATAATTAAATAAAGTTCTCTTACAAGTAACAATTGAAATGAATATTTTTTTTAAATTTAAGTATACTTTTCTTTTTGTTTTATTAAGAATAATTATGCTTTTTGGCAATTTATTTTGCTTTAAAATCTGAATCCTAATTCTAAATGTTGAAAAATTATATATTATTATTAATTGTGTTATTTTCATATTAGGTATCATATCATCATTGGATTTTGAGGACACCCATCTAGATGCTATCAAACCTCCTTCAGATATGGATAATCTGTTATCCATGACTACAAGTGTTCAGTCTAATTGTGGTTTTGATAAAAAAATAAAATCTTCCAAAGATCAAAATGATTCTTTGGGAGGTTGTGTTAATATTGAAAGTATTAATCCTCCATCATACATGGATGAAGTTACTGATTTTGAGATGGAAAATAGTATTACTAGTATATCAAGTATTCGTTCTGAAATAGTTGACCAGTCGAACGGTGCTCAGTACTTTACAGCTGTTGATGATTTAACTTTGGTAGATGATTTACCATCATCGGAAATGTCTTCAGATCCTAATTATTCCAGTCCAGCTCAAATTAGACGCCGATTAACACCTAAACAAAAGCGCAACATGAAAAAGGATAGGTAATTTAATAATTAATAATAAATTAAAAAACAGTTTATTGATTTATTATGACTTTATGTTTGTTATATTTATTTCCAGATATAATACTTATACAATAACTTCTGATGATAGCAGAGAAAACTCAATGGAGCCAGAAACTAGGCCTTCACCAGTACATGAATCAGACTCGCATTCTTCTGAAGATGCCATAAAGAAAATGTCACCTAAAGAAAAATTTCAATTAAAAAGATCTTCTGAAAGAGATAGATTTCGTACACGGACCTTAGCTGATCTAGACCTAACTCATATTGTACAATCACGTCCAAAAGATAATGATTTTACAGAACATTTGAAAACCCGTGTTGAAGAATGTACTACATCAGATGGTACAGATAGTGATTCTAGTGATGAAAATGACCCAAATATTCCTGTAGCCTCGGCTAGAATTGTGAAACCTTTAGAAGTGAAGGCTATCAGAGGTAAGAAAAAAGCCCGTAACAGTGGAATACCGACAATACTAGCTCGGGGTAGTCCTCAATCCACTCCTAATGTTTCCAAAAGCTCACAATCAACACCCACCAAGAAGCAGCCAGCTCCTCTCAAAAGGCAAGGTACATTTGTAAAAGAAGAATCACGTATACCTACTCCAGGATCGTCTGGCAAGAAACATACTAGCGTGCCGAATCTGGTTAAACCACCCACCAATAAACAGTCACCAAGTACGCGTACAAGTGGTGTACGTAATTCGGTGAGTAATAACAGTTTGAAGAGCAGCGGTGATCAGTGGACGGGTAGTAATAATAGTCTTCCAACAATGGGTGGAGTGGCCAAAACAAACAGCAATACTAGTCTGAATTCAAACATATCAGCAACAAGTTCAGGGTGCTCAGTTAAAACAACACCTGGTCAAAAAAAAGAAGTCACCAGTAAGATAGCAACCTTGTGGAAGAAAGTGGAAGATAATAAAAAGAAAAATGTCAAAGATAATCGTGTATGGATCAGCCCAAGTTCAAACAATCGAGTTTAAAGAGTAGAAATTAAATAGTATAATATATTATTCTCAAACTTACTATACATTTTTCTTCCACTTGGAATTTTTTCCTCCTTTTTATAATCGTTATTCCTATAAAATGCCAGAAATTGTATAATGCTGGGTGATATTCATACATATATATATATATATATTTTTTTTTTCATTTCATTACACATTTTTTTTTTTTTGTATCCAATTAAATTTCATTTTACAAAGAGTCTCATCATAGGCCTTTAGTTTATTAATTAAATTGAATTAAGAGACTATGAATAGTTTGTACTATCCATTTACAATATTACAGTTAATATTAATATTACAAATAGTTGGTCAAAATGTATTTTTCGATTTTTGAAACATAATTATTGACTAAATAATTTAAATTATATAATAATAATACATTATATAAATTTTTATTTATTGTAATCATTTTATTTTGGATTTATTTTAGTGAGATTATATTTTATTTTATTGTTTTATTTTCCATCATAGTTTAATATTTATATTTTTTATTTTGAAATAAATCGTATAATAATTTATTAATAAGAGAGTAAAAATTGTCGTTATAACTTTCTAAATTTTTCGAAAAGTTAACTATTTTTTTAGTTAGATAAAAATTATAGGTCTAAATAGTTTAAACTTATTAAAATACATTAAAATTTCCACTGTTTTTAAAATAAAATTTAAAAAAAGACATTTTTGAGACTGACGCAAGTTTAAAGTGTTTAACTTCAATTTTATTATTATTTTTATTAATTATATATTTTTTTTTTAAATGTCAATAGTAATAAATATTTTTGTACGATCAGCAGTATAATATTGCATAATATTAAGTGTCGTTCCGATTTGAGATGGATCAAATATTTAAATATAAATAAATGTTTTAGAATATGATTTTAGAAAATAAAAAAATGAGTTATTTATTTTGTGTACTTAATATTTTGTATTATCATATAATGATGTATATGTTTTTAAATATTGAATTTTTTTATTAGTAAATTGCTGCAAGTGCAAGGCATCCGAAGATGACTTCAAAGTTTAAATCATCCATTGATAAAGGTATCCATTGATTGGTATAAAGGTTTCAGGAAGTCGTTCACAAAATATTTAATGTTCTACAATATGTAAACACATTGCAGTCGAGTTTCGAGTCAAAAACCGATTGTATTTGTTTGTCTTGTTGGTTCAATATATTTATTCGTGGCCGGGGTCCTTAATATACTAATAAAAATATCTATGACAATTGATATATAAATTTAATATTATGTAAACAAACGTCCATTATTTTTTTATTATTAAAATGCAGATTTATTATAATTAAAATGATCATTGTACACGTAGATTTTGTAGGGCAACTCGCACACCCGGAGAAAACGGCACTGGTTTTATAGGATAATATCGCCCCTCCATTTGAGGGACGATTTTCTTAAGTTAGGTACCGATACAAATTAATATATGGTTTGAATTAAAATACCTAGCAATCATTTTATTATATTTAAAATATAAATAATTATATTTCTTAGCACTCGAATAAAAAAACTATAATTCGTGGGAAGGTGCAAAACCACAGACAGGCTAGTGCGATATAATTATATAACCAAGGGCAGACTCGCGCAGCGTCAATTCTCCCAGCGCTTCTTATTACAACAAATTTACCAATTTGTCCCGGGCAAAAAACTATAACCAATCCGAATTGATAATGGCTCTGTCAACCACAAATTGCCGACAAAAACCGTGGTCTCTAAATCTTCTCCAAGTCCGGTAATCCGCTCAAAAGAATACCTAGCTCAGACGATCGGCCCACTCCCAAATCAGCGATCAAAAGACCCAAAACCACAGTGCTTCTAAACCCATTTCCAGTTCTGACTGCCGATCAAACTCCGGCAAAAAAGAACGATTACGGTCCTGTATACGATCCAACCGTTAGCAGAAATCGGGGGGGGGGGAGGACTCGAGGGGGCTTAACGCCCTTAAAATGTTGGCAAGCCCTCTCAAAAATGGTTTGAAAAGTATTATATTTAAATTGAATGTATTTATTTATACGGATACTTTTGCTAAGAGACGTAAAAACATAATATCGTTGGTAAAAAAAAGAAAAAATTTCTGGTTTTCGCAAACCCACAACTATTTTTGTTTTGATTTATCGATTAAACATGAAAATGTTAGGTAGGTATACCTACCTAATGAATCTGTTTGTGTGAAAGAACACGCAGCAGACTCTGAATCTGCAAATAATTCTGTACCTATTCAGCTTAAAAAAAAAAAAATGAAGAGACTCGAACATAGGTGCGAAATTAGGTCTAACATAAAGTACAAGAATTACGAATTATCTCGTATTTGGAAAACCGAATAAGTATATTAGCTGAAATCGGTCACATAATAAGGTCTAAATTAATAACATGTGATAATACCTACTAAACTGGATCGCCCGAGGAAGGAAACCGAAGCAGAGATGGATTGATAAAAGCAAGAGGGAACTAAGACAACTAGGAATAAACAATGTTAACGAAGTAGCTCAGAACAGAGAAAGAGATGGAAAGAAGTTTTGCAGCCATGGACCTCAATGGCCTCTAAAGCTGAAAGAAGAAGACGAAGAACTATAATAAGAACAAACAAAAATAAGTAGGTATAACTAAATGACATCAATAAAATTGTATTTTCAATCAGTGACGTAATTTGGGGGGTGGCAAAGGGGGAATTTTCCCCCGCTTAGTTTTTAAAGGCTTACTGGGCCGATTGTTGGGAATATCGACCAATCCGACTTTATCTTCCCAGAAAAAAAATGTACCTACCTATAATAAAAGTATATTTTATAGGTACTATATGGACCTGTAAAGATCAGCCTAGTCGACCTTACCGTCAATCGCTTCGGTTCATACTGATTTTGGACTGGACTTGGGTTAAATTTATTTTCGGGGGACAAGACCGTACATTAGAAAAAAAAACACGGGTTCGAAAATGTTTGATTCTTCCTTCATATGGTTTTACTGTTGCATTTAAATTACAATCTACGTGTCTTTTTTTTGGTTCTAGTGGGGGAGTGGGGGGGGGGGTAACCAGAACCTCCGCCGGTACTAACAATGGAGCAATCAAAATTCCGATATCGGGTGTGAGGGGGGAGGGGTTAACTTAATTACTACCATTAGTATCAAAATCGTTGACCTACGATAACTATATACAATATACAATACTATTGGAACTGCAAAAACATTTTTTATAAGTTTTTTTTTCGTGATCGCACAATAATAAAAATTGATACGAGGACGACGGGAGTATTTTGAAACTACTTTTAAAATATTAACCTATCTAATAAAATATTCTGTTGGATTTATCTTGAAATTCATAAAAATTACGTATACAAAATAACCCCTTAAAAAAATAAACCGTCGTGTGGGCATCTTTTCGAGTTTTTTGTCACTTCCCGAAATAATTGTACAAATTCGTACTTGATAAATTTACACTTGAGCGTCTGCCATGAAAATGTTGTCACTCACTGAAGTTCAATGAATTTTCAAAACGATGAAAGATTGATAATTGATATTATCTACCTACCTATATTGTTTAAGCCGCACTTGTAATTGTATCGATAGACGTCTCTGTGCAATTAAATAGGTAAGTAATAATACATCACTATAACAATTATTACGGCCAAACGGAACAATGTCGTCATGAAAGGTACCTAGATAATCTAGCTCGATTACACATAATATACAATATTTATATAGGTATCCGTATAAAGTTCGCGTTTACCATCGTCGGCAAAAACATTTACTTACTGGTATTTTTTCGTAGTCATTGTCAACGCGTTGTTGTACCACCGTGTTCGTCATTTGCGGTTGTATTTCGGTTTTTTTTCCTACATAACTTTCGTCGTTGTTCGATGAACCGTAATGATTATTATTGTTCCGTGCGAAATTATCATTGTCGTCGTTGGTTACGTAGGTATATCGGGATCATTGTCGGTTCATGTTCGCCATTGCGGCAGCATAAAATTATTTGTATAATAGGGTAGGTATACCTACATAACACCAGCTATCTCGGCTGTCATGTAGGTACGGCGTTTTGTTTGTGAATTATTTCAGGATAGGTAGGTACAGCAGCCGGGCCAGTCTGCAATCTGCACGATTTGTGAGTAGGTACCTGCCTCTATTTGTCACCTAACCTATTGTTATTCATTTTAATCTATAGGTACATTGTTGCGTTGCTGTGAATTTTATTTTATTTTATTGTTATTCGTATTATTATTTGTTTAATTGTACGATTAATATTGAGCAACATCAGTTACCATGTAAACGAGTTGGTTACCAATTATTTGAATTTCCACACCTTACCATTAAGCGATTACTCACATTATACAATCTAAATTTAACCGGTTAAGGTGGTCCATCGTGATCGACTTTCGATAAGTACAGTTTGGTCCGTCCACTGTAGATGGTAGGTACCTTTACCTACCTATAATATGGATACCACAATCGTCACGTAATAACCTCGACCTATATAATTGTGTTACATAAGTGTTTGCGCCGACATCGGCCTTACCGTAATTTACGCAGGTTGCGGTGAAGATTCATGCCCTGTTGGTGATAGGTAGAAAAGGGGTACGAGGTATACAAATACAACAAAGAAAAAGATCCACCGTTTTAGGTTAACAAATTAAATGATATTTCCAAAGTTGAAATGATACATATATAAATAGGTATATAAACTATATGTGCACGTAGGCACTCGGTATTTTACTAATGCTAAAATATAATTAATCTACTTAAACCTAAGTACGGTACCGTATGAAAGGAAAAGAAGGATTTACGACCTGTAGACTGTAGTACTCCTTTGACCGCCTGAACTGGCTCCCACGATACGATGGCTGATCTGCCTGGACCTTTGGTGTGATAGATGCTGAACGCTCACTGCGTTGACCGACCTGGTCTTCATAAAAATATCCCACTGCAAAACTGTCGCGATCGGCGAACATCAACGACGATAACGAAACCGTGTTTCAAAAGCGAAGAGAAAAAATAGTAGTAGTAGTGTGACGACTACGAAAGATTGGCGACGACAGCGTCCATGTCGCCGTATTCACGCGGGAACAAACAAACAGGGCGACCACGCATCTTCGTCCGTCTCCACAGATTAGGTTATTCTTCCGACCTTGATTTCTCGATCCGGACGTGAGATATTGGCGACTAATTTAAATGGACGGATCGGCCCGGGGGGGGGGGAGGTTAACACAAACACTTCGGCTGGCGCCAACATACTCCCCCCTTGAGAGACTCCGATCTATCAAGTTAAAGGGAAGCTGCCGGTCTTTGCTGATGGTTGAATTGACGTCCTTTGGTCGAAAGGAACAAGGAAACAAAGGAATATTTACAATTTTACATATTACTAGTGCAGACCTGACACTAATTAAATAAACAGAGCAAGCATGATTTTTAAACAAAATTAGAACTAATAATTATATAATACAACATATTAAAAAATATCTATATATCAAAAAATAAAAAATACAACCTCTAACACCCACCGAGTTACAGATGTCCATACATCGGCAACAAAACGGCCCGAGCACAAAACAGCGATTGTGATCGGAAGGAAAGGAAGCTGTACTGGACCCCTGGGGGGTTTAGAATAGGCGAATCTTAGAATGAGCAACCTGCCCCCTACGAGTGTCCCTAATACATTAGGATACTATCAAGACCAGTCAAATCATTAAAATGAGGCGACTCTTCATGACCGTCCAATAACGGCGATTTAGGCGCTCGACAAGACCATAATGATCGAGGACACACCTCCAACTACGCCTATCAAAACTGACCTGTTTATTGAACGGGAAGGCGGACCAGTTTCACCACTGGCCTCACCAATGCACCTAGCTTGGTCCGAACCTTGGCTACCCGCACTACCCTATCTGGGCCTGGTAATAACTTTACCACACGGCCTAAGCGCCACTCTAGCGGAGGGGCAAGATTATCCTTTATAATCACCATATCACCCATCGCTATTTGAGCGCCAGGAGAAGCCCACTTCTCTCGGCGTTGCAAACTATTCAGATATTCGGAAGACCACCGTTTCCAAAATGCTTGGTTACACTGATGGAGTAGCTTCCATCGGGTTAACAAATTACAAGGAGTGTCCTGGACGCTGGGTTCCGGAACTGTCAAAAGAGATCGACCCGTCAGAAAATGTCCAGGGGACAAACTCTCCAAATCACTCGGATCTGAGGATAGTGGAGTTAGCGGTCTAGAATTAAGAACCGATTCTACCCGGCATACAACTGTATATAATTCCTCAAAGGACAAAACATGAGCGCCTACTGTTCGAACTAACAGGGATTTCATCGATTTTACCACCGCTTCCCAGAGCCCGCCGAAGTGGGGCGCACTGGGGGGGGGGGGTTAAAATGCCAACTGCATGGAAGATGATGACCCAACTGATCTTGTCTAGGCGCGTCTAGCATGAACTTTCGCAATTGTTTTGATGCCCCTACGAAATTCGTCCCGCAGTCAGAATAAATATCAGTCGGTTATCCCCGACGAGCAACAAAACGATCTAATGCGGCTAAAAATGCGGGGGTGGAAAGATCGGAAACTATTTCCAGGTGAACAGCTTTCACCGTCATGCATACGAACACCGCAATATACGCCTTATAAACGCGGGTTTTTCGTAATTTGACCTCCCGCACTCGAACGGGACCCGCAAAATCAACTCCCACCCTAGCAAAGGGTCGGCATTGCGAGACGCGAGACTGTGGCAAATCTGTCATCATCGGTTGGACGTTCACTGCCGCCAACCTAGCACAATCTGAGCAACTTTTGATTACACTACCAATTACTCTCTGAACCGAGAAGATCCAAAATTGTCGTGATATCAGAGACATCATCAGGCGGGTGCCTGCATGACATGAATATATATGCCAATGGTGGACAATTAACTTCGCCAGATGAGATGATTTAGCAATCAGGATATGATGTTTCTGCCTGTATGGTAGTTGTGAGTTGCGCAGCTTTCCTCTAACCCGTATGGCACCACTCGAGTCTATATATGGAGAGAATCTAGCCAATAATTTGGATGACACCGGAACACCACGAGTTAATTCCCGGACCAGAGAAGGAAAATAACTTCGCTGTGAGCACCGAACCACCATGTTCAGTGCTTCGTCCATCTCGGAACGCGAGAGAGCCTCATCAACTATGGGAACTCTTTGGCAATTTAATATAAAACGTCTCATCCAGGCCAATACCCGGAACATATGTTGATATGAAGAGAACCTTTCAAACCATTCACTCGTACAATCAGAACTGACTAACAACGAGACTAACTTGACCTAGGGAAGTTGGTCTACGGGAACTGGCGAGATGTTGGATGACCAACGCTCTGGAGCAATATACAAAAAAACCGGGACCATTCCAATATAACGTATGGCTACCCAACTCAGAGGGCTGCAACCCCCGAGATGCACAATCTGCAGGATTCTCTGCAGACGTAACATGTCTCCAATGGCAGTCTGGAACTAGCTGATGAATCTTACTGATTCTATTGGAAACAAAAACCTTAAAAGAAACGTGAGGTGTGGTTAGCCATGATAAAACAACGGACGAATCGGTCCAAGCATACACTCCTAATATCGTTATCTGATCTATCAGAGTAGCGCGAATTCTCGCCAACCAGCGAGACAATAGACCTGCTGCGCAGAGTTCCAATCTAGGAACTGTCGAAACATGAAGCGGAGTTAACTTGGTTTTAGCATCTAGGAACTGGACCGAAACCTGACCATTCGGATGAACTATCCGTAAATAAGCTAACCCTGCGTATCCGCGCATCGAGGCGTCACAAAACCCACACAAGAGATATGTGCATCCCGATCGTGACCCGACAAATCGTGGTACTCGAACTGAGGACAAAGCAGACAAGTCCGATACAAACTGTGACCAAACTTGCTTGATGTCAGATGGTA
>JAIPRL010002888.1:19920-53198 GCA_025469235.1 Pemphigus obesinymphae | reverse complement strand
TGGTGGAGGTGGCATTTGAAAATTCGAGAATCGACGGGATGTTGGTGGATTTCCTAATGGAGTAGTTGCTAACATAGAATGGGAGGTCGGTGATTTGGCGGAGTGTTTTATTTTGGACGGCCTCTATGCAGGACCAGTTGGTGTTCGAAATATTGGAAGCCCATGCGGGGGAGCCGTATGTTAGGATGGGGCGCATGTAGGCTTTGAATATGTAGAGTTTAGTTCTGACGGAGAGAGGGCTTTTCTTGTTAAGCATGGAAAAGAGGAGGTGGCCTGCTGCTTTTGTTTTATTTACGACTGACTTGGTGTGGGCTGAGAAATTTAAGTTCCTGTCAATGATAACTCCCAGGTATCTAATAGAGTAGGACCAGTTAATTGGGGTGTTGAGGATTTTGGGTTTTGGGGTGTTTAGGATGCTTTTGTTTGAGAAGAAGATGACAGAAGTTTTTGAGGGGTTTATAGAGATTCTCCACTGTTTGAACCAGGGTTGGATGAGATTAATTTGTTTTTGGAGGTGCGAAGCTGCCGCAGATTGGTCTTTGCTCGTGGCGTAGAGAAGGGTGTCGTCGGCGAAGAGTGCGACTTTAGCTTTGGCAATAAAAATATGTCATTGGTCGTACCTATATTATAATTTAATCAAAATCTAAATATTATGACAAATATTATACATTTTTAGATACAGTTGAGACTCATAATCCAAGTTTACATCCAAAATGTGTACGAAAATACCCTAATTGGGTTGAATTACCTATATAATATTTATAAAACAACATATTACTTGCTATAGGTAGGTACTGGGAATTTTTCAGGACTGTCACTATACATGTAAAATAAATCTAGTAGATGTACTACCTATACAGGTGTATTGCTAAAAAAAATCAATTACAATTTTACATCAAAAAATGTGTTATATTATTATATTAATAAAAATAAGAGTTATTTTCATTAAAGTTTCTCATCAACATTCAAAATATATCAATAACTAAGTTACATGATCAAATTTACATTGTCAAAAGCTTTTTCCATGTCAATATAAATGCAAGTATGTAACTTCATTATCTGTTTTCTATAAGTATCGATCCATAATCCTAATATAAGCTTATCTATTATTTAATTAATTTTAGGGAAAAACAATTGTTTACAGGGTGGTCACCAGCATGATATATATTTATATATAAATTATGTTATATAGCTTTATGAACTCATTCGTTGTTATACGACTATGAGGTCTTAAAGGTCACCGTTTTCAGACATGAAAACAAATCAGATTGTTTAATAAAACATATTAACTATATAAACATAATATAACATATATTATATATCATATACGAAATTTTTTTACATTTTGCGCCCCATCATAATGGCGCCCGGGGCAAGTGCCCAGGTTCGCCCCCCCCCCCAGATCCGGCACTGCATATATATATATATATATATATCGCACAACTTGAAATTTTAGATTTTGATTGATTATAGTAGATATTGTCTATTCTTTATTTTAGTTTATATGGCATAATTGTGTAACTTACTCAAACTACAAATATGTCATAAGAACTCTCACAACCCAAAAATATTTTTACATTTTGAGTTGTGACACTGTTCTTGAAGAAGTTTTTTTTATAAAAATTAGAATATACATTGAATTTATAAGATTTAAAACCTTAAAACGTTGATTACAGAAAATAGAGATCTCATTTTGTCACTATTCTTAAAGTAGTGTGATATATATATATAGGTATATAACTAAACATGCCTATGAATAGAATCCATAATATGATCTGTAATCATTTTTATTTATTTTTCTCTAATGAACACATAACAAAGAAATGTAAAAGTTTTTTTATTTCCAACATAGGTACTGATCAATCTAGTAAAACGATGAGAATTTTGAAAACTATTCTAAATTAGTCTTTATAAAAATATTCCCACTTTTTAAATAAAAAAATGTATATGTCAAATTTTATAAAACCAAAAGTATTAACTTAATTTTAGTGATACTTAAGGAGATAAAATCGAAAAACTGGGAAGTTTATCTAAAATAGATTGTATAACAAATACAGAAAAGTTTTTAGAATCCTCAACACATCACTATTAATCAATACGTTGGAAATTGAATGTCTAAAATTCTATGTTACATGTAGGACAGAAGCAGAAACTGCCACTTCCAATCCCTTTAATTTAATACATGTATATGCTAGTTTGAAAATGACAATTTAGCCAAGAAAAATATCCAATTAATTTATGTAATGAAATTTCAAAAACAAAAACTGTGATTAGTTTAATTTAAAACTTATATTAAAAATATCATACTGTTATATTTTATAAATACACATTTTGTATTAAGTATTTCAACAAGTAAAAATAAAATTTAAAAATTGACTTGCTGCCGGAAATGTTTTTGAAACTTATTGGCTTTAACACCTAACTGCATGTACATTTTGTTTTGAACTTGTTTCATAATCTTCAAATCTCTAGCTTTCCTGTAAAAACAAACAAAACATTTAATACATTTTAACCTAGGCGAAAAAATGCAATTAATCCTCTCACTAGATTAATAATAATTACTAATAATCCATTAAATATATCCATTCAGCTCTGTAGGTATAATATATATATATACAAACATTTATTTTTTACGTTTAGGGTTAGTCTGTTATATAATTAAATTTAATTCATAAATATACATATATATGTGCATACAAAGTTCAGAAATAATATGGTTGATTGGTGAAAAAAATAAGTAAATAGAAACATACAATTTAATAAAACATTTTGATCCATAGGCTTTTTAATTTTAACCCACCTAAAAAGTACATATGATATTAGCATACTTAATGTGTCATGTCAAATCAAAAATAACTTTTAAATAGTATTTAAAATGAAATAGACTACAATTGGGGGAAAAAAAATACAATTATTTGCCTACTTATGTTGGCACAAAGTAAAAAACACAAACACATACCTAAATTATATATTATTTTTCATTATCTTAAAATATAAATAATTTATTAATACCAATTATTATTAATTTATCTAATAGTACCTAAATTTATGAAAATTTATACTTCTTAATTTTTTCTCACTGAAAGTACATTGAATTGTTTATTATATTTTATGCACTATACATTATATATATTTTTTATATATTTATATGTCTATTCATTTATTTTCAATTATCAGGATTTTAATTTATTTAATATGTTAATGTATCGGAGATGAAATAAAAATTTTACCTAGCAGCTGCAGCAGGGAATGTTCCTGTCCATCCAACATGTCTATAATGATTGATTACTTTGTCTACCTTTTTCTCTTTCATAGCTGCCCAATCATGATTTGGATTCAAATTTTGCCTATAATAAATTAATATATTCAATACCTATTTTATATAATAAAATATAATTTATTATATTATATTTTATATAATATTATTATTTATTAGTCCTCATAAGAAGAAAATATGTATTGCTTCTCCTATACCTGTAATAACGCATTAGTGATCTTTTTCCAATCCTAGCTCCCGAAGGAAGAATCAATTGAGAATTAACATCTTCAACAACACGATAATCTTCTTCAGTCATATCTGTTGGATAACTTGAAGAATAATCATAAAAGTCTGAATATTCTAGTAGTGCTTCACCTTCATGAATCATTTTAGTATGACCTAAAATTATAATTTAACAGTTATTCACAATTACTAATTAGTCAGTATATATCTTCCCTCCAGGGATGGTAATACATGTGTATATAAAATTATATAATTGCATTAGTCATTCGTATTTTTCTTCTTATTATATATAAAATAATATATTATATGTACCAAGTAAAAAGAAAATAGATGGAAAAACTAAGTAATTTATATTAAATACTATTAGGTATCATGTAATAACACACAAAATAAAAATGTATAACATTAATTTTATAACAAAATAGTATTATACGTAGAAAACATAAAAAACTTTATAATTAAGAATTTTAAGGGGTTCTATTAGGCAATTTTTAAGAAGTATTATGAAAAATAAAAATCTAATAATTTAGAAATATTTAAGTATATTTTAAAATTAATCTAAAATTAACCCCGTACCTGTATCCCTTTTTATAATTATGTAATCACGAAATTTCTGCCTAAAAGGCCAATAAGCATTCCGCAAAAAATTGCAGAAGATTGAAAAGTTAGATTTACAATCTGTAGATTTGAATGTGTCGGCCAGTCTTTTAGGGATCGATTAACGCATTTTTATTTATTGTTATAGATTAAAATATAATCAAATTTTAAAAATTGCGATTTTTAATGATAAATAACACAGCTAAAAAATAAAATTAAAATAAACGCCTCGATTGATCCCTAAAAGACAAACTGATGAATTGAAAATAGTTTTCAGAATTTAAACCTGATTTTTCAAAGTCTCACAGTTTTGTCACATTTTTTCGTTGATATTGGCCCTTTAAGGGTTAAATACTATACATTTTACACATATTTTATAGTATACTGTATTATATGTTACAACCCTTTTTCCCTCATTGTAAAACTACTAAAAATAATACCTTTGTCAATCATATGAGCTTGTGCAGACTCTATTGAATGGAAGTTTTTTCCTGAATCATTACACCACAAACACATAAAACCTTGGCATATTTTTTCTCCTAAATATACTAATAATCCTTTCATATCAACTAGATACTCAATGTCTGGTATGAAAAATGAATGAATGTCGGACATGTGTTTGATATTTTGCAATAAGTTTTCACTGCTTTCAGGGCAGAACAAACAGTTATTGTTTACTATAGGGTTATTGTCGCTGACTACTCCATCCCATTCTTCATCTTCATCTACGTCTTCATACTCATCATCACTCTCTTGAACAGGTTTGTTTTCAATTTGCTTGACTGTTTTCTTGGCAGCCGGTATGCCAATATTTTTATGTTCGTTGTCTGATTGTGATGCCAAATTTTTGTGTTGTTTAGAAGATATGTGGCTGTCAAAGGATTTTTGCGAAGAGTATGATTTCCTGCATATAGTGCAATAAATTGAACCCTTTGTATTTTCTTCATCCTGTTTGGCCTGTTGACTGAGTATCCGAGATTCAAACGTTGGCCGATCTACAGGAAGAAGATTAATGATTTTTCTTTTGAGGTTATAACGATGCCAATCTGTCTTATAGTGTACACGATGTGTTTCGCCAGTTTCAAAAACAATCTGGCATGTAACACATGTCAAAGCCCCTTGATACGGGGACGCGGAAGTCATTTTTCTAAAAAAAAAAAAAAATAAGTAAAATAAATAAACAAGTAGGTATAGTTAATAATGCATAATATCAATGATACCTGATAATATTAGATTATAAGATTATGTATATAAGACATAGATAATTTGTGTTGTAGGTATACAAATAATAAACAACCTACTTACTGTTTGAAATGTTAAAAATTATTTTTCAACAGGTACCTAGTTTCACGTTACTTAAAAATTTTAACATTTTATTGATAAATAGTTTTAAAAATGTTTATGATCTTTGCCAAGTGCCAATAAAATATGAGAGTAACAAAATATTTCTTGCATTTTAAGTAAATTCAAAAATACGACAATATACTTAATTTTACATGAATTAATATAGACAAGATATTGAAAATTATTTCCAATTGTATGTATAAATACATAGCATTACGATTTCGAATGGACATGATGAATAGTAATGTCTAGTTGAATGTTGAATATATTAGCATTGATACTAATTACTAGTTTTCCAACGAAACTAGTAAAAACTTCACCAAATAATTCGTACAGTCGTTAATTAGATAAGTAACTCGAAAGTGTAAATTACTTACCTAAAGCTTCTTAGTATCCAATCAATCGAATTATAATGAAAAATTGTATTACACTGATTAACACATACACAGTGTGTATTACACACGTGATCACGAATCAACGAATGTACGATTCATGACTGCTTATCACTCGCAAAGAATAAAACAGCGTGTTATCAACTTACAATTAAAAATATTGTGAATCATAAAGTTGTTACCACAGATATAAAAACAAAAAAAAAAGTAGGTAACGCACAATGTCACAATATAAAAACTAATATTTTTTATTTTTTTGAAAAATAAAAATTATTTTGGCGATTATAGCGCAAGTGTGATGTGTTAACTGTTAATGTTTTGACTTGTTAATTGTGATAACATTAGGAAATGTGAGTGCTAGTAGAGCTTACTTAGTGGTGATTACTAGAACTACCATCCAAGCATCGAAATCTGATCCCGGCCATATCTCACAAAACGAGTTGACTAACGTCCTGTTCTTTACAATCGTGATGGACAGCATAGATAATTCCTTTATTATCTATGATGGACAGTAATGCCAATCACAAACTAAGATTTGTTCGTTGTTTGTGATACCAATACAAACTAGCATAATAATATAATATATAATTGTAATTTTATAAATTGGAAGTTCGAACTTCGTAATGACGTGGTCAGGGTCTGCAAAGATTAAATAATGAGAAATTGATTTTGATAGAAATGACATCCAATGTCAAAACCACGAGTCTTGAATTCCATGGTCAGAACGTCACTCATATTACTTATAATCAAAACTTCATTACTTGAAGTTATATATTTAGTGCCATTTAGAGGTTCTTGAATTTGGTTGATTCATAGATTAATTACATGTAATTAATCTATGGTTGATTTTACCGAACGAACAAAAACATCAAAATATACAAAATCCCAAGACCAAATGTAACTTAAATGTACAATTTTTGAGCACGGACACATATTTACAGCCCTTGAAATATCCCATTTTCGTACTTCACATTAAATCCAATTTTTTATTGCGTGCATGAGATGCGATTGTCGAGCTTCCAGACTATATTCGTTCAAATAAACATATTTGTTAATTTTTTTTTTTGGATTCTTTGTGAATTTAAAATATTTCTAAATGATTCGCATTCAAAATATACAAAAAAAAAAATAGATATTTAAAACTGAGAAATGTATAATTACATAATTATAAGCCAATAAGAAAATACATTATATTGAATAAAATGAGTTGCTTCAAAATTAAAAATTCAAATACCATTCAAAATACTTATTCATTTATAATCTTTATTGGGATTAAAATATAGTGTGTACCTAAATGTTTTTACTGTAAATACTGTACTTCATACAAACAAATACAAAAGGTCTTAAACTCAAAATGTAAGAGAAAAAATTAATATAAACAATTTAAAAATGAATTAATTGTTTAGTGTTATAGAATAAAGGTAAAGTAAATAATAATAGATTATAATTATAATTTATTAGGTATTTTATATTACAGTGGACTTTACTGACGAAAAAACGAAATCCGTTGATTTTTAAAGAAAAAATATACTTATGATCCAACATAATATGTGAAAAATATGAAAAGTAATACAAGATCAAAGAAAATAAAAAAAAATACCAATTACCAATTCAAATTTTTGGTTTCAAAGACAATTTTGAATTTAATTTGAAAAGTGCAATAGACAATAATTTTATATTTTTATATATTCTAATATATAGATCTTTTTTATTTACATATCCCCAAAGTAAAAAAATAGAATATGAAATATTACGATTATAATTTATAATGGAAATATAATATTATATTGAAAGAAAAATGTAATGTAAACTCCCATAGAACTTAAAAACAAACTTTAGTCATGGGCTCTCAGTGTGACTCTAGGCCAGTGTAATTATAACTATATTCATAAGGTGTGGTAACTTGATAACACGCATATTATTATATACACAAGTTATACCATTATTAAAAGCATTGATTTTGTTGATAAATTTTTAGTACTTATAATTATATATACACAAAATAAGTTTATCTAATTTATTTTTGGGGTAACCATATTTTAAAAATTTAAAAACTGGACAAACATTAAATATTTTAAAAACAACAAATAAGCAAAAATAAATGAATAAAAGGTCTCATAATTAAACAATTATAAAAGAAAACTGGTTATAAACGGTCGCCATATTTTTTTTGGGATATATTATTAACATTTCCTTATTAGGCAAAATTAGGTAAATCGTTTTTTAAGTAGATAATTGAAAAGAAAGTACCTACCTACCTACATAATATAATATAAATACAGATTTTATGGCTGCGGCTCACCAGGAAATTTCAAGGTATCCCAGTGGGTACCAACTATAAAAAACACAATCTATTACATCAAACACAAAAATTAAAATGTTTGGAATGTGCAATATTATGCAAATGCATTTAAATCCCTTCAGATATCAGAAGTCTAGTATCGTGGTTAAAAATAAAAATATTTAAGAGTAATTTGTTTTGCATTATACAAATAGTATACATACAGAACAAATTATTAATGTTCATCTTATATTATTTATAAATAATAAAATAATAATTTAAATTATTTGCATGTTACAACAAATATTGCATTCAATTTAGTAAAATAGTAACAGCCGATAAGATTCAAACAATTATAGCTTGCAATTGAATCAATTAGCAATTTACTCATACTTGCTACATAAAAGTATTGCTCAAAACAAAATAATAAAATACTATAAATGCATGTATACAATAAAAAAAAAACCATCACTAAATGTATTTTATTATTGGAAATCTTTATTAAAATGGTATAGCATTACATATATTTTCACCATCAAAGCATCATAATATTACCTTCGTGCAAATGAGTAAAAATATTTAAAATATTTTAAAAAATAATATGGATATAATTATTTACGGTTTACTAATATTCTTATGTTGTAAATTAAAATGAAATATTAGGAATTCAATAATTTGGTTCCACAGTATATATTTGATTATAAAAACGTTAACTAATTTTATCTGAATAATAATGAAACTTCAGTGTTTAATGTGCAAAAACATTTAGATGGCATCTATGTCAACATCATCTTCATTATCGTCGACACTTGGTTTCGCAGCAGGTGGTGTAGGTTGTGCTTTTAATGTGCTGGTATGCACACGGTCGTTATACTCAATCTGAAAATGAGTAATTTCAACAGTTATTAATCAATATTAATTCTATATATGTAATAAAATAAAAAATTAATACACATAAGGGGTAGTATAGGAATGGCTCAAATAGTGAACAAAATGAGAGAATAGATTGAGATTATTAGGGCTTATTTAGAGGAAAGAAGAAGAAAAATAGAGGCAGTAAGAGTAATAAAGGGAATTCATGTTGAAGAAAAGAGAGAAAGAGGAAGGCCAAATAAAGGTAGGGGGATGTTTTAGTGATATGAGGTGGGCGGGTGTAAATGAGGAAAATGTGGGAGATTCGAGTTTTGTAAAAGTGGAAATTGAGAACTAGGATCGCCAACCTAAAATAGTTGTAGAGAGGGAGAAGGAAAAGAAATGATGGGTCAAAAAGTTCGAAGTTTGAAAGGTAAACTCAAGTAGTAAGAAGTCAAACTTGATCAAAGAGTTTACACTCGAGTACTAGGACAAAATTATTGGAACTAAAACTTTTATAACTCGTACTTAGTTCAAATATAATTAAAAATAATAATTATAATAATATTAGTAAGAAAAGTTATTACAATATAGTTTACAAACCAGTTATTGCACATAGACCCTCACCCCCTATTAACATTTTTATAGAAGTATTGTCAGTACAACCTCCCCTCCCAAATAATTCTTTGGAATGACACAACGTATAGGATAAACCATGTGTCTCAAACTCAAATTGCTAATGAGCCATATATTTATACATTCATCAAAAGTTTGTGAGCAATAAATTTTTGTAGACCCTTTTACCTTTATTTTTTACAGATACACATTATTATCATATCAAACATATAGGAACAGAATTAAAAATTAATAATTAGTAAAAAAATATGCCATAGCCCAGTTTTTCTAGAAAAATTATGCACACAGATAGAGTACACTATACCTATACATAAACATAAATGGTTACAAATTGCCCAACTCGAATGAAATTTATCTTTATTGCATTGCGATCACTATAATTAAATTTAATTCTTCCGAACAAGGGATATAAAAATAAAACATTACAAATGTTAAATAATATTATAGTTATTGATGCTTAAATAAAAACAAAAATGTATGGTAAAAAAAAATTGTAATTATTCAATAATAATAAATAATAAAAAAAAGTAATGAAAATTATTGTACGAAATCAAATTTTTTTTATGGGCCACATTAAAAGGGTTTGTGGGCTGCGTGTTTGAGAACACTGGGTGAAACTAATAAAATAGTTTGGGTTCCGGTTTAAGTTTGACATTAACTGTAATTCAGTTAGGGTTCGATCTTAAACATCATAGTTCGGTTTAATACCTAAAATTTCAGTTTAACAAAGGAAATATATATACATTTTAAATGCTCATATACATTGACTAAGTATTTATTATTGAGAATATTAAAAAGGAACTAATGTTTATAAATATTAAGAAAAAAACTACACATGAAATGTATTAAATATGCCCATTTCATTTTTACCTCTACATCATCGTCACTATCGTCTCCACTTTCTTCTTCTTCTTCAGCTTCACGTAACCATGTTATGAACTGATTAGCATAGTTATGTATTTCCTGACTAAGCTCTTTTGACACATATTTCTTGCTGATCTTACTAGCCCAATCCAATAAAACAGATTCTTCCAAAATATCAGCATCATAAAATAACTACAATTCAATTAAATTAATATTCAATGAAAAAACAATTTAGAACAATAGAAAACAAAAATACCTTCAAAATAGCAGAAACTTTTGACAATAAACTGCCCTTATGTAGTCCAATCACTTGTTCGATACCACCCAATAAATATCTTTGAGCCTTTTGGTCTTCATGACAAAAACGTAAGAACAAGACACGATGTTTCTTTAACTAAATAATAGTAAATAAAAGTAATATTAATATAATATATAGTATATATTATATACTTTGAAGTATAACTAAATGTTCATTTAACAAAAGCAAACAATATTTATACTTGTAAATGAATTTTGTCATCAAATAATAATTCGGCCAACACCAATGTAGCTTTGCTCTTCACTTCTAAACGCTCGGCTTCGGCTACAAGTTCTCTAGCAATAATTGAACCGGAATCACGTGCTTTTTGAACCTATAAAAATATAAAATCTAGTCAGTATTTTTAATAATAAAATCACATAAAAATAATAATTTTGCAATATTAAACTAATAAAAACATTTTAGAACAAATCATTTTTCCTTCATATGCTTATTAACTATAATTTCCTAAGAAATTACCTCTACTAGTGCACTACAATATTTAATTATAAATACCTTATTATAAAATATATCCATTCGTTCTTTTTCAGTCTTATCTGTATCCTCATCGATGGTCAATCCTTTAGCGCCATCGGTTAAATCTTGCATACGAGCTCTTACTGCCTCTTCCGATACATCAACACCCCAATTAACATCACCATCCTAAACATTAAAAATGTAATGCGTTACTTATTATACTCTTAAATTGTTGACAAATTAAAATTATACATTGTCTTCAGCCAACTTTTCTGGAGCTTGAACAACAACCAATTCTGAATTATTATCTTCCGGAGAACTAGATCTTCCACCTTCACCATTTTCACCACCTTGTTTTTTCAGACGTTTATTACGTTTTCCTTCAGTTAATGATGATCCTTGTGCAGCTGGATTTAAATCTAAAAATAAAATATCATTGTAAAACCAATATCTAAAAAATGTACTATTTAAATTGTATTTTGTAGTTGTGTATGGTACAATTATTATAATGTATGTCTAAGTATACAAACAAACATACTTGGTGGATTCTTCAATATATATGCATTCAGTTTATGATTGGATTCCAAAGAGCCATAGTATCCACAAGCTTTACACCCTTGATGAATTGTTCCTTTTCTAGTACTAATCATTAACTCAGTTTCTGGATTATCACACTCTGGACACAATACATACTTCCGAATAAAACCGTCCAAAAGATCCTTAAAAGAATAAAACATTAATTTTAAGTCTAATTATTAAAAAACTATAAAACATGACATAAATTAAACTAAAAGTTACACTAACTTGAAGTTTTCCAGCATCATGAGCTCCATTTACAATAAATCTATCATGTTTAAAGTCAAATTGAGTTTGTGCACCCAATTCACAGCCAAAGAACTTGGTTGGATCTGATAAAATAATCAATAAGTTATAAATAAAATATATGAAAATTGTAGTTTTTTTTTTTGAAAATTACATGTAGCTGGTCGTCCAATAGCTTTAGCCACTTCAGCCATATTGACGATTACTGTTTTAATGCCATTGCCCTTGCCTTCAACTTTAGCCATAAGTCGAGGCATTTTATACCGGTAGAATGCATCACTGACATTCCGATTTACGTTTACGCTACCCATGGTTGCAGCTCTACCGTTCCTATATTAAGTGTAACCCGTCACGTTTCCCTGAATGGTTGAGATTTCCTGTGTCGGTTGCAGCAGTATTTTGATGTCCTGTTCCAACAAATTTCTATAAAAATAAGACATTTTAAAGTGAAATTTAAAAAGTCAATTTTCTTAAATTTAGTATCTATTGCATAATTACCGAAAACTAAAACCTTGGTATTTTAAAGAACTCATGCACCTTGTAGCAGGGCCAATAAATGGCTCTATGAGCTTTTTACAACTGCCAGATCTTGCTCTGGATAATGATGGCGATACTGAAAAATCATAATAATAATTAGTATATTTCATAATAAAAATTATTCTTTATTATAAAATGAAAAAAAATAATATATTACAATAAATATTGATTGTTACCATGTTTTTTTTATACAACAAAATAACACTTGAAAAGTTAAAATAGATAAAACAAAATTTAATTAAATGTTGCAATATAATAGGCAATTAACAAATAAATTGTTTTAAATTGTTACAATAACTTCAAGTTATTACGAGTAAATATTATTATATTACAAGTAAAACGAACAATGAGATTAAAAGAATATCATGTAGGTATCATTAATAATATTATGTTCCTATTCATCATCCCCTCCTCCCACAAAATTCACTTTGGATATAAAATATAAATAATATTTTTCTATTAATTTTATATAATTAAATATTTGATAGATTTAAAAATATTTAATAAATTCAAATTAACGATAATTTGTAATTAAATAACCACTAGACGAAAAAAAAATTTTTTAAAAATAAAATTTTATTATGAGGTCGTGACCATATTTATTTTTTCTGTCTAACCAACTGGTAATATACAAATTTTACATTTAGAATTTATATCACAACTTTGTGATATAAATTAATATTAATATTAAAAATTACCAAGTTATGATACAAAATATGTTGAACGAATATTTTATATATTAATAGGATACACATATGTTATTTGATCATAAAAAACTGTTTTGCAAGAAAAAATTATTCTAAGGCTGTAGTTGTAATTAAGAACCAAATTTTGACATAATATTGTAGATAACATTACATTTATTTTGCTCACAAATATCGTGATTACGCAAGTGACACGGTTATATTTTTTAATTACTTTCAAAAAGTACTTAAATAATTTTAAATTATCACCAGATTTTTAAGAGGTTATATATAGAAAATTTTTATGAAATTTGAAGAAAAATGAAAATTCAACAATTCAAAAATACCTATTTAAATATATATTTTTTAAGTAATTTAAAAATAGTCTTGAGGCATAGTACCATTTTTATAATTGTTATGAAATCACGATGTTTATGTATTTTAAATTTTTATCAACTCGAGAATATTGTATTACTTAAAATGAAATAAAAAACAAATTGTCTAGCGGCTGACATAGCCGATTTGTAAAATTTGTGAAATGTTTACACGTTTTACGAGCGGTTGAGGAAAAAAAAAATCGATACCTATTTTAACAGATCATAATAAAACGTGTAAAAATTCATATATAAAAAATCGGCTACATCAACAGTCGTCAAGATAATGTTGTAGGGTAGAATTTGTTTTTTATTTCGTATTTCTTCCAACATTTTTTAAAAATGAAAAATGCTATAATGCCAGTTTTTCATTGCAAAATTGTCGGCGTGGCGCGTCTTCTTAATATGTTTTTCAGCACGTTTCCGATCAAAACGTGCCCCCCCCCTCTCCCTTCGATCGACGACAAATGGCAAAACTTACGAATTCGAAAAACAACAAATCGCACCTGGCGACCGACCGGTAATGTGCATAATTTACACACGACATTACATGAAACGTGACGATGTAGTAATTTTACTATACGTTACAATATCGTATGGGTATACCTATTATTTATTTGGAAAACGACTTTCGGCCCGAACCCGGGCGTAGTATAAATACGGGGCGACGATTATTAACGGCCACCGCCAACACTCACCTATGCGAGATAGCACCACCATATGTTTACGAGACGTTTTCGGTAATTTAATGTTTAAACCAGGAAATCGGTTTCGGACGTTCGGAGGATGTGCTGTTCCCGTCACGGCGCGTCCCTCGAGATGTCTGTCTGGACGGACACGGTATAGGGTATTTTATATTGTGTTCTCGAGAAGACGGGACCGGCAGCAATGTGATGTAGAGAGGCGACTCTTACGCGACAGTGCCGACGACGGAGGGAGCGGTGAACGAGCCAGACGACGACTACTGGCACACACGACGAGCGCGTACTATACACGCCAGTGTGCGGCGCGGCGGCGTAAAATCAATAGACCCACTGGTGGCGGCCGCCTGGAGGAGGCTTGGGCCGGTGACAATTCGCGCGCACAGTTCCGTGGGCATGCCCGAGCGGAGAGAAATGCCACGCCGGCCCAGCACTTTTCCACGTCCAGGTCAATAAATTATTATTATAGTGTAGACGGTCTACAATATTTTACATTGTACGGTACATACCACCCGCCCAGCACTTCGCGTCTCGTGGTCCGGGTGGTGGTTATTTTCGATCTTTTGACCGAGAGAGGGGACGACGACTTGTTTCCGTATGCAAAAATATCGTTGGAAGTTTGAATTTTTCGCGTATCCGTCTTACCCATTGGAACGTGTGTGTGTACGTACACGATCGACGATTCGACTTACAAGTCTTTAGGATCATTGTTACGTATTTCGTGAACCAAATTCATGTGTGAATACGTACCTATTTACTTTGTAGTAGCTAATTTTACACCATTTTTCAATGCTTCTTCTTTCCAATAAATAATCAAATAATAATGCAATTACTACTATACTAGCTTTTTTTTTTTTTTTATATATATTAGTGCCATAATTTATAAAAATATAATAGGTATATATATTATTTTATATTATGGATGAAATAGATAATATCTGTATTTAAATGTGTTTTAATAATTTTAAACGTGAAAAAATGCCAAATAATTTTCAAAATAACAAAAGAGGGTAAATAGTGATAAGAGTATAATCGTTATCGTAGTTATAGACGACTAGTATTGTACAACTTAGAGTTTCACAAGTTGTATTCGTGTGCGTGTGTGTGTCAAAAATTACATACTACAAGAAGTTCATACGATTATCGTACCGTATGTGAGACGCTTAACGAGAACAACGTAAAATTTAACTAGCTCACTTCGAATGATACGAAAAATACTTCAAAGTAAAATTTACAACTTTAGCACGAAATCTCCCCAAAAATATTGTAGAATGCCTAACCCCCCCCCCCCCGGAGTCGGAAGTGGTGATTTTCCGTTCTCTCCATTACACGCGGAATACATACCTACTAAAGACCTGCAAGGACCAAGTCTAAGAAAAAAGAAAGGTCGGACCGGGCTTTTTTCGTACAATTTTCGGTTCAGGTCAGATTTCGAAAAAATAAATTATGGCCGGACTGGGTTTTTTAAGAGTCGAGCCTAGACTTTTTTAAGTAATAACAATAGTAATGTATTTGTTGAGAAGGCATATGTTATAAATCAAACTTTACTACTCAAAAACAAAAAGTATGATGTCATCTTGAATTTGTTTCGGGTCAGGTATGTAAGGGCTTTTTAAACAAATTTTTTTTTGACTAGGCCGGACAAGTGCTTTTTATATAAATGTATTTAGACCAGACTTTTAAAAAAATCCTTGGACCGGACCGAGCTTCTTTTACAAAATTTTTTTGAACCGAACTTAGGGCCCGGCTGTAAATTGTTGGCCCTATAATACATACTACAAACAGTGCGACGGTGGTAAAAAATATTTGTGAGGAGTCGTCAGAGTAATTTTGCTGACTTATTTTTCCAAAAAAGTTAATAAGTAAAAAAAAATTTTACCGATTAAATCCGCAGTGAAATATTTCCTTGAAAAAGTAAATACGCGATCGACTTGATTTTGCCAATTTATTTCCTGAGCCTCCTCCTAAACCCCATTTCCCACTACAACACAAGGAAATTTACACTTTTCTATTTTTGATTATGTAGATAAATTAATTTGAGAATTCACCGATAAGTCGTCTACTTTAGTCTGACTTTCGCACCGTTTATATTTTATTTATTACCGTTTATTTTTATGGCCTAAATGCCCACGAAAATTGAATACGTACAATTTATAAATGTTCAAATGTATAAATTTAATTTTAATTTTCAGTTCCTTTATGAGAATATTTTTAATTGTATTGAAAAGGGCGATCTTAAAAGTACATACGACTTCACATGACGAATTCCGATCAGTTTCAGAAAATTATCACTTTCTATTATTGTAATAATCAGAATAACCACTTGCATATTTATTTTAGCATCATATTTGTACACTATTTCACAGACATTTTTAAGATCCAAATTTTTTCAGATAAATGCAATAGTATTAATGTTATTTTTTTACATTATTATTACCTATATATTTATTGTTGTTATAATAACACGGTTTACAGTTTTGTCATTCCAAGAAAATATTTTAAAACTTGTCTAAAATTGTACTTGTTACAACATTTCTTCGCTTATCGAAATGCTTAAATATAGATACTTTTATTTATTTATATATAAACAAACTGGAGAAATTATCACATATAATTCATTTCATCTATAGACAATAGACATCTATTATTTATTATTCTTATCTAACATTTATTATGCGTATCATGTTTTTGTATTTTAATGTGGAATTATGAAAACAACATAAACCACAATAATAAATAACTATATTATGCCTACCTCATTTAAATACTAAATGTGAAAAAGATAACAGAAGGCAAAGTAAAATGACTTCAACGATAACATTATTCGTTTTCACAAACACAAATTAAAAACGTATTCATAGACGTAACTTTCTTGGGAGACACAATTTTATATATATAAAAAAAAAACGAAAAACATTATCCCGTTTTTTTGTTTTTAAGGATATATTAAATATTAAAAACAAAATTAGGAACTACGTAGGGCTGTGTATAGTATAATATAGTATTCTATGCTATAGTAACTATGTTATTATCTATCAGTTATCACTATTATTTTATGTCTCGTATTATTCGTTCCTAGGATATTCGTAAGTTTATAAAATTGAAAAATAGAACTATTTTTAACTATAGGTATTATAATACTACACCTACCGACCGAAGACCTACAGAGTCGGGCTTTTTATTTTCAAATCGGGTCTAAACGAAAAAATTTCTGAAAATATTCATAAATAACTAAACATTTTGAGCAGTAAGAAATTTTTCTGTATACTTAACTACATATTAGGCTTTCATCCTAAAATGCCAGGCATGTCAGCTTTATACTTGGGAAATCTTACAGAAAATTGCCATTAGTGCTTTACGTCCAATTTTCTTTTGCCATCCACTAAATAGTCAATATTATTATTATAAGTAACTTTTGAAATGACAAAACAATGAGTGCAAAACACAAATACGAAATTTGCACTCGTATCCCGACTCCCGTCGCAAGTCAGTATATTATACGAAAGGTAACATATTGTACGCATACTATCGACAATTGTCTGCTTTAAATTGAGAATAATTAAATTTTCAAATTTGAAAAACTATTCTCAACAAAGCAAAATAAATAAAAAATAATTGAAAACGTTTGGAACATCTGAAGTATATGTCTTCTCTCTTAACGTACGATTGGTGCCAAAAGTGTTTAATGAAATAAAATCGTAGTCGGGGACCACTGGAAAGTAGTCGGAAAAACAAAAAGTCGACGACTTATTTATTTTTGCCCGTTTACCACGTTTTGAGGAGTATTATAAACATTTTTCGGTAATTTAGTCGGCAAAATCAAAAAAAAGTTTATCTTTTTTTTTTTTGCTTATTTACGTTTTTGAAAGAGTATTTTGGAATAGTCGACAAACTATACATTGTTCGAAATGTAGTTGGTAAATTATAAAGATACCCCTCTCCCCACCTCCCAAAAAATATATTTTCGGATCACCCCTGATTGCAACATAAAACCAAAATATTTATATTGGTAATCTAAAATATACCAAAAAATAAAGATACATCATATAATTTCATAAGGACTTTGGCCAAAATTTAATCGGAAAAAATGATTACCGTTTTCATGAAAACTAATCATTTTAGGTCAACTTTTCCATTTATTTTTAAAGCAATTTTATAGCACCAAAATATTATTTTTAGAATAAAACCATTTAAATAATGAAATAAAAAATTTAAAAATAAATAATACAATCAAATTATTAATAATAATACCTAATTCTAATATGTTATGTTTATATTGTTATGTTTTACTCATTATTATTTTCAATATAGGCAATATATATAGGTACCTGATATACAATTTTTGAATACGAAAAAATAATCAATTTTTAAAAAATATATGGGTATTTATTATGTATCATTGGTGTCGGATAGTTCGAGAAATTAAAATTTTTAATCAAAAAATACAACATGCTCAATACACTGATATCTAGGTACCTAAGTATATAGTATAATATAGATATTAAATAGGCATGTTACATAATAAAATAATATTAGTTTTGAAGAATCTTAATTTTTAAATCATAGGTTAATTCTATAAATTATAGTACAAACGTAGGTATTACCTACCTATCTAATGTATCTGGAAAGATAAACTATTAGATAACCTAGATTAGTTTTACCACATTAACCAATTTAGGTACTAAATAAAATATTTTAATTAGGTAACTACTTTAATAAATGTTTCATTTTATTTCATATAAAAGTACCTACCTATATCTTATGAAACTGTAAATGTACTAGTATATTTTACATAGGTATCAAATAGGCAACTTAATTTTTATACGAACCTACCTAATCAGTAATCAATGACCTATGCTATAACCTAATTAAATACTGAAACTATAAACCTAATTAATAAGATAATATAAACACGTTTTTAAGAAATTCTGTATAGACAATTTATAAAAAAAAATCCAACAAATCTTAAAATATTTAATTATATTTTAAAAGTAATTTAAAAATAGTTATGTATCAAAACCATTTTTTATTGTTGTCATCACGATAATTGTTGATAATCACGTTCACGTTTATCTCTCTTTGTATCGCAGACAAAATACATACAAAATATTTAAAATGAGAATATTAACTGTAACCGAACGTGCGAGCTTTTTCAATGTCGATTTGAAAGCTTAAAATCTATGAATTATGATTGAAAATCGTGTAATTTTCAAACTAAATTTTTTTTATATTAAAATCTACGCTCGGGCATAGTATTTTGACTGCGATTACTAAGAGAGAAGTTGTAGTTATAAATCGTAAACGTGTTTTAATACCGATAAAATGGGTGTGTATTGTGTAGCATCCTCTTAATCTATAAAGTAATTAATATTACAATACCTCCTACTCAGAGATCCGCCTAAATAAATATCCAATCAGTTTTGAATAATTTGCCAGTGCATGGTACATACGACTTTGGTAAAAGTAAAACTCTTAGTTAATTGCACTTTCAATTTAATTTTATTAGGTAGGTATACGGTATGATATTACCTATATTATATTATTTACACTAAAACTTAAAAATAATATAAAAATTACAACTATAAATAATTAGTAAATTATTACCAATTAAAAACTGTTACCTACTAAAATTGATAATGGGGAGATTGAATAATAGATAAGACTAGTAAAAACTTGGGCACTGAATGAAATGGTTTAATATCAAACAATTCAAAATGATTAAAAACCATTGGTTTTTAAATTAACGAGTTTAATGAACATTAACGACGGTGAAAAATAAAAATCAACAAGTACCTACTACCTATTCTGTCTCACAATACAATATGTATAAGTACTAAATAATAAGAAAAAAGTTTGGACGCCCGTTAATAGTCGGTTTTGATTTTCGTGAGACCTAAAAAGTGAAAACGGTGAACACCACTATACAGGCCGGACAGAAAAAGTTAACCTCTTTTAAATGTCGATTTAGCGAGTGGGTATACCACACGGCACGCGTTTGGAACCCGGACAAATCAGTCGGCCGTTACCGGTCATATTGAAAAATTTCAATTAAATTAACATCCCGTACATGGAGAAAACATATATATTATATTCCATATCTAAAATTATAATAAATTCGAGTTACGACGGGTAAAAAAAAAAAACACGTGAAACATATGGTGGAGCCTCGTAACGTGACCCCTATCATACGGTATTTATAGAACACGTTGGCCACACGGGATTTCAAGGTTATTCAAACGACGGATATTTCGTTGACACGTCGTAGCGAGTGAACTTATTACTGTGCAAACTGCCGAGACTCGGGACAATACGAATTACGTAACACGATAAATAACGCCGAGAAACCGGTCATTATTGTTTATTATTAATTCGAGTCGTTCGCTGTAAGAGGTGATGATAGATACATGATAGAGCCTTACCCGTGTCGAGAAACTTCATATAAATGGTGTCACCCTTCTGGGACGCGGAAATGACGATGAAATAATTAGCGACCGTCGTTCGCTTCCGTCGACTTGGCCAAAGCTGCAATCAAAAAGTACCAGCGTACGTCAAATTATTATTTTACAGTAGGTGGAGTACGGAAGAGTTCCGTCGGTTGGACATGACACGCGTATTACGTCCGTTCGCCCCGACAATAACAATATTATCGTTATATTATTGAAATGTCGTCACGACCGTGAGGAATACGGAGGATCGGTCACTCACATCGGTGTCTTTGACAAGCCGGGAGGTACGTCGTCTTCCTGTCGCGAAAACCGTATCGACGCGCTCGTCGGCACTGGCGGCGGCGATACTACCGTGACCGGATGGCGCAATATTGTGCGAAATCGTTACGCCGTTTCGGGACGAGAAAATCACGAGCAAACCGAATACTCACGGCCCACGACGGTGGTTTGCGAATCGCATAAATCCGAAACGGAAAATGTCCGGAACAAAAAAAACGTACATCTGAGGGACGACTGGGCGACGAGAAGTACGCACACTGTAGGCGCGGACACGGGTTGAACGATGCGCGAGCTCTGCCTAGGCGACAGCGGTACGACGGGGGGGAAAAAAAAAAAAAAAAAAAAACCGAATATTTTTATTATATACATTATAATAATATATCGCTTGCGATTGTGCCATGACGGGCGGGGAAGGAGTGCCGCGACACGGCGTACGGCGTGGCGCGATCGTATCCCGTATATCGACGCAGCCAACGCGATCCCGCCGACACGTCCCGTACCACCGGTTGGTCACACCGTCCCGACGCCGGTTACCGCGGTTATCGCGGTACCGTTGCGCATCGCGGGTCGTTATCGTGTCGTCGACCGGAGATAAGAATAATTTTCGTTCCGGCCCCACCCCGTCGTGAGTAAGCAGTTAGCAGGCTGCCGCTGTACGCCTCGCCGTCACCTTTTCGCGTCGTTTATTAATATTCTGCGATTTGACGGCTGGCGCCTCCGATTAGCGATTACGACGATTTACAATATTTGATATTCTTTTTCCATGTACGATACGCGCGCACACACCCAGACCCGAGGTGCTCGACCCAATATTTTCCGTGCGTATTGTAGTCACTAGTCGGCCGTAAATATCGGTAGCCGTTTTAAATCCCGTGATAGACGTCCCCAACCCTTTCGCCGGACGTGATAATTCACGACACGTTCGACGGCGTTCCGCCACAATTGACCGTACCTTTACATATAAAAGAAAAAAGTACCGTACTTGACATTTGCATCACCGTAAATCGTAATACCGTTTGTGCGTGTTACCGAACGTTGATGGTGGCATCCCGTCGTTGAAAGGCATCGGACGAAAGTTACGCCGTGCACCGAGTATGACCGAAGTGGCCAGGAGAAATGAGGCGGACACCGGGGTAAGAAATTCGACCATTTTCAATAATAATACTACCTATACTACAGGAGACCATATACTATTATCTCGTCGGCTTTCTATACCTACCTACTTCCATATTTTATTATAGGTACCTAGGTACTAACTTTTTTTTTTTTTTTCTTAAATCCTTAAAAAACAAAATTCATTTTCATCGCTTAAATAATATTCACTGCAACCCGTTCGTTTTAACTTTGCAAGGATTTCTGATATTTTTATTGATTCTGTGGTTGAATTGGAAAAAAATTAAGGACGAACTAGGTATGGGTTTAGTTAAAAATAGCGTTCCGGAACATTAGAGAAAAAGTAAGCCGTGGAGGACTTCGTCCCCCACATCCCGAGAATTTTTAAAAACATTTTAGATTATTATAACATGAATACAAAAAATACAAACAAAATTAAGAGTAGCTCTATCTCTCCCCAAACCTACCACTGCATTGATTATCAATACGTCTACATATACCTACCTAGCTAATTGCTATGTTGTAACGGTTAATATGAATTGTTGAGATGGTAATCGAAAAATTGTATGAATATAGTAAATAAATAAATAAAATTATCAACTTAATTGAATTTTGAATAATACCTAAGTTACCTAATGTGTGTTTATTTTTTGAATGCGGAAAAGGTTCGCTCTACCACTCAAAAACTGGGAGAAAATGTCTGTTTATCTAATTACCTTCTTAATAATAATTATAGGTAGGTACCTAGGTACTTGAATAATAATTATTATACATATTAGATAATATGTACCTACTTACTTAAATAGTTACCTAATTAATATACATTATTTAGATATATAGGTAGGTATAGTTCCTTCTTTTCACTATATAATTTGGCTCGGGGTACGATCACCGCTTACTTAGTGGTTTCAAGCGTATGGCATTGTCCATAATTATTTATTTTTACATCTATCGCAATAGTTCACTGGTCGTGGTGATATCGATCAGAAAAATTAGTTCGGGAAAACAATTACTAATAAACACTGGTTTGTGTCGCCACAGTCATGCCAAATTATTTGACGGTGACTACCTACATACATATTTTATATCCTTGTATGATTTTAATAGGTACTTTATAATGTAGTTACATTTTTAATTACTTAAAATATAGAATTTCCATAGTAGGTATACTAAGTTTTTTCTATTTTCACACAATTCATAGTGTTTTGGATTTAAATGAGTTGATTTAATCAAACTGTTAATAGCAGCATTTGTTCCTCAGAGTAAAATTGAAGTCAGTTTTTTGCGCATCATACGTTTCAACAGTATAGCAGGTAGTATAGTAACATGACCAGACATTACATCGACACAACTTGTGAACCCTAAAAAAAATATTACCTATTCAACATTATGTAGCACAGCAAATTGAGCGATGTTTTTGATTTAAACTGTCCAAGTGAGCGAAGCGAACGAGTGACCTGTTTCGGTTTATGGGTGCAACCCAAAAAAGAATACCTCAAACATACTTAATTTGCAATATTACTTACTTAGTGTGGTTTTTCACAATTTTTAAGGGGCTTGGTTACTATAAATAACTAAAAATAACTCTGGATGTATTGTAATTTTTGTTTAGTTTTACGCAAACGTCCTATGCTATTCTTTATAACAGCAATGTGTAAACAGTCTATAAAAAGGCCATTTGTAACAATAGTGATACACAAATGTCCTATGCCCACTAAAATAATATAAGGGCATTATCAAAAATATAATTATGTTATGTTTAGTGGGTGGAGGGAAGTTGAAAGTAAAACCATGCTACAATTATTTTTAATACTTTTAAATTTAAACTAAACTTTGTTCATAAATAAAGTAATAAACACTAATTATTTATAGGTATCTACTTAAATAATATATTAATTATGTAATTACAATTGTATAGGATGGTGAAGTGGAGCCAGCACAGGGTGAACAACCACAACCCCAACAAGGACGATTCAACATGTTCTTTTCAGTTGTGAAAACATTAATTGTTCGATCATTAATAATCTATTTTATTACATCAATGTTTAAAAAACCATCTACTGTACCTTCTGATGGTGTTGCTCCGATTGTTGATTCAATTCCAAATGTCAATTTCTTTGAGTATGGTACATATTTTGTAAGTATTTTTATGATATTTATATGTAGATAGGTATACTTCATTAAAATGATTTTGTTTACTTAATTTTGTATTTATTTTTAATATGTTTATAATAGGATATGTATGTTTACTTATCAGAAGATAGTTATTTGAGTGAAATAAATGATAAAGAACTTATATGGAAAAAAACAGATTTAGTATATGGAGATTGGAGTTCAGGCCCTAATGATGATGGTACTTATACTCTTCAAACATCATTTACTCCCTCAAAGGTATTTCAAATGTAATAAATTAAAACATTTTTAATTTAATACATTTTTATTTTTATGTTGTAGAACTTGCAAAACAATGGGTCAATTTATTTACATGTTTACTTCATTAAAAAGATAAATAAAAATATTAATAAAAAAGATCCCTATGTTGTTCATGCATCCAAACAATTAAATAAGTTTAAAAAAGTAAAATTTTTAAAAACTCATAACCTAATTACTGGTGAAACATCTGCCACTCCAGAACAGATTGAAGTAAGTAAAATAACTTACTTAATTTTATAAATTTGAAGTGTTAAGTCTTAAAAAAACCACATTTTGTATACTTTATTAATATTTGATACCAAAATTAATGTTATAATAAAATAAATCATAAACAGTACTTTTTTTAAACCAAATTTTAATTTATTATGTTTAGAAAGCTGAAAAAGTTAATACCGAAATAGTATCACATTGGCATCCAAATCTTACTATTTGTTTGGTAACAGATCAAACAAATTGGACTAAAGGTTCCCTCCCTCAGCCATTTAGTGAATGTAAGTAGAAGTTCAATTAAATATTAAAATATATATTTTTATTGTATTATTTATTTTATAGATCTTGAATTTTTACCAAACCATCGATATAAGCCAATGGTGTATTTTAATGATTTCTGGAATATGCTCAGAGATTATCAACCAATAAATGAAACTGTGAAGTAAATTACAATACTGCTTTTCAAAATTAATTTCAAAATTAAATATGATTGATTATAATTTTATAGGCAATTGGATTTAACATTAACATTTCAACCATTATCATTATTCAAATGGCAAATGTTTTCTGCTCAGACCATGCGAAACAAATGGACTGCTGGATTCCTAGGTGATACTTTTGGATCAGAAGCTAATGAAGATGATCAAGATCAAGATTCATTAAAAGAAGCATTATTAGAAACGTCCCCATATATTTTAGCTGCTACAATCCTTATATCAATATTGCACAGTGTTTTTGAATTGTTAGCTTTCAAAAATGGTAAATACTTCTATAAAAATGATAAGTACCTATTATATTATACATGTTTTTAAATAAAAACTATTTATAGATATTCAATTTTGGAAGGAACGTAAATCTTTGGAAGGTTTATCTGTGCGAGCAGTATTCTTTAACGTATTCCAATCTGTTATTGTACTATTGTATGTGCTTGATAATGATACAAACACTATCATTCGTATAAGTTGTTTTGTTGGTTTAGGTATTGAATGTTGGAAAATCAACAAGGTACATATTTTAAAAGCTTCACATTTATAACAATAGAAAAATATCTATATTGTATTTTAAAAATTTTAGGTGTTGGATATAAGCTTAGACAGACAAACACGATATCTAGGTATTATTCCAAAAGTAATATTTAAGGAAAAGGGATCCTATGCTGAATCTAGCACAAAAGACTATGATCGATTGGCATTTAAATATTTATCATGGGTATTATTTCCTCTTCTCGCTGCATATGCCGTTTATTCACTAGTCTATGAAGAACACAAAGGATGGTATTCTTGGGTGCTTAATATGTTATATGGTTTCTTACTTATGTTCGGTTAGTTTTTGTTTTATTTTATCATATTTTTATTAGTTAGATTTGCTATTTATTACTTATTTTATTACACTATACTAATATTATATACATTTTAACAGGTTTTATTACAATGACTCCTCAATTGTTTATTAACTATAAGCTCAAATCTGTAGCTCACCTTCCTTGGCGAATGATGTCCTATAAATGTTTAAATACATTTATTGATGATATATTTGCATTTGTTATTAAAATGCCAACTATGTATCGTTTAGGTTGTTTTAGAGATGGCAAGTACACGTTTTAAATAAACCCCTATTGTATATACATATATATTCATTTAAAAATTCTTTATTTTTTTAGATGTTGTATTTTTTATCTTTTTATACCAAAGATGGATATATAGAGTAGATCCAACTAGAGTAAATGAATTTGGATATGCTGCTGAACCGCTTGAAGAAGAAACACAAGCTATTGAAGAGAAAAAAGAAAATGACAAAAAGAACGATTAATAAAATATTAATCAAGTAAATAGTTCATTTTTTTTTTTTTTTTTTTTATATATAATATATCAAAACAAAAAACATTTATATAAAGTACTGGTTTAGTAATTTAATGATCTTAAGATTGTACAACTATTCTATTAAGAATGTGAGTTTGTATGGTTATATTAAGAGTTTTTCTTTGTTATTATAGTTATTGTTAAAGGGTATGGCACCTAATTATTAAAATATTATTTAAGGTGAAAGGCGTGAAAGATAAACTATTTTGTTTTTATGTTTTGTATTGTTGTTATACATAGGGCTTGGAAGTTCATGCATTTGCACATTTCATTTCAAAAAAAGTAATTTAAATTAATCAAAAATATTTAATGTATTAAATATCTTCTTTTACAGACAATATTATTTGGCTTACTTGAATTTGTTTAATTTTACATTTTATAATGCATAATAATGAATTCTATATGTATTTGCAAATTTTTTTAGTTGATTGTATTGTATGCTAGAGAAGCACAAAATATATCTTAAGATTGTGAATACAATTTCAAGATTTTATATTTTGGCATATTATGTTTTTCCATTTTTAAGTCATAATTTGATATATTTATTTTTTTAATGTATATAAATCCAAGCCCTACATTTATAAGTAATAAGAAATACATATTATTTTAGTTTTAATGTATATCAATACCTGTGCATATTTTACTATTTTTCAATGCATAAATGGGTCCATGCCCTGGTATACAAATATACTTAGTAAAATTTTGTTATACAATTAGTTGATTCGTCAAATCAAATTTGAGGAAAAACATTGAAAAGATTGATTAATTTTAATTATTTAGTGCGTTATATTATGTTAAACATAATTTATTAGTTGATGTTCAATTTTTAATAATAGAAAAAGAAACTCGAGAGCCTTGCAAACCCCCCATTATTTTTTACCAAAACAACTTTACCGTCTGACAAAAATTTGATTACTTGTGCTCTAACCTCAATTTTAAAATCATTGATAAGTACCTTGCATTGATTGAGTAACTTTTTCTATTTTAAATTTTATTAATAAAAATAATGTAATTAAAATATAAAAAATGTGCTCTGATCGATGCAAGGTAATGTTGTTGATGAATTCAAATATTTTTTCAAACCAATCCAATTTTTTGGTATCTATTAAACTACTTTTTATTACAAAATTTAATTTGTAAGTTTTGTTTCAATGATAAATTAACTTGTGCATGCAGGTACATATCATATGTCACTGCATATTGCACACTAATAATCAATGACTACTCACACAAATACAAGTTCATGGAAAAAAATGTTATGTACAATATCTTGCAAATGATGTATTTGCAAGGGTCTTATAACAATTTGTTTAAATTTTGAAGTACAATATGTTTATATACTTGTCTTTTTTTAATTATGAGTATTTCAACATTAATAATATTTATCTGACAATTGTTATATTACAAAGTTAAATACAATACTTTATAAACCGAATTAATTTATATAAAAATTTTACTTTTTACAGTTTATAATTATGTTTTTGTATGGTTTATCAAAACATTATTTATCAATTTAATTATATATCCATTGATCAAAAGATAAATTATTAATCATAATTATTAATAGTATAATAAAACTAAAACATTAATAAAGATTCATATGTAATCTATTAAAAATTACACTAAAATATGTCTGCAGCTGTAAATTATCCTGTTGATACACAACATATTGCTTGAAATTAATTCATTTAGGTATACATAATAAAATAATTTAATTTTCAATTTGTTAAAATTGTAATAATTGTTAATATATTTTATACTCTTCATTCTTATTTTGAATGTTGAAATTTTTAATGGAGTGATAATACTGTACTGTAAAATTTAAACATATACCAAATATTTATATATTATTAAATAAATATTGCAATTTTTTAACTAAATATTATGTTATATTATTGAATATTAACAATAATTTATATTTGTGATATATTAATTTAATATATACTTACACTGATTTTATTATAAAATCAATATTACTTATGAGTTATAATAATTTATATTCTTAACAATTACTATATTACTTGATTGTTTAATTTATGTGAAGGTGCTGTGTAATTAGAATTGAAATAAGTTTAGAAGACTATTGTATAATGTGGAAATTAACTACAATAATATTTGAGAGATTGAAATATTGATCACCTACTCCTCAAAAGTCAGATTGATATTTCAATATATATTACTATTGGTTATATATTTATATATATATATATATAAAATCAATGCTATTGACTTATACTAGTACCAGGCACTAAATTATCAATGAAAATGTAACTAGGATTTTGGTTATTACTTATTATACTGTTGTGTCATGGAATTCAACAATATTGTTATAAATTATTTATATTGTATCAACTATCTCGGCAATTATAAATAAGAACACATACTTGCAGAAAATATATAGTAATAACTAATATGTTTTTATTAACGTTAGTATAAATTAATTGAGTAGGTATCTACTTCATTATTATAATCAATTTTATACATATTGTTTATAAAAAAGAAATAGTTTTAATAACTCACTATTAATTTGATCGTTTAGGTATTCTAAGAGTTACTATCGCACCAAATGTTCATGATATTCAATTACTGATCAGATTGCAATATATGTAGATTTAGCTCTAAAAATATTTTAAAAAACAACACTCGAATGGTTCATATTGTTGTAATGAACATAAATGATGACATTTGATCAGAGAGAATGTGATTTTCTGAGGTTTATATTATATCATCTTTTTAGAAATAATAATTAATTCAAAACTGAAGTCTGTTGTAAATAAAATTAATTATGACCGGCCGAGACGCACCAAAGTCCAAAGACCAAATGTTATCAGTGAGAAAAATCTCATTGGTTGCCCGGGACTTTGTGCGCCAAAATAGCATTTCGACCACAGTCGACCTCATTTCAACATCGGAGTATAAAAACACATTTCGAAAGAAAACAAAAAAAGTGAAAACTCGCATGGGTAAGTACTACATTGGTAGCATTTGTTTCAAAAAATTATAACAATATATTGCTGTAACCCATGCGAGTTCATAACTAGGTATACTAAAAAAAACTTTACAATTAATTATTATATTATAACCCCAAAGTCATAATATTAAAATATTATACGTTAACATTTGTTGAAATATGTATACGCAAATTAAAACTAATGTACCTACCTAATATATTTTGTTATTTACTGCATAATCTAAAACAATTATTTTTAACGGTATAATTGTATAAAAAATTAAAATAGAGACATATATACCTATAGATATTTTGATTAGATAAAATTTCAACTTGCAGAAAACACAAATACTTCATGGGGAAGGTGCATATTAGTACTGGGTACCTATTAATCTAATATCATATTAAGTATTTAGTATATGTTTTTGAATTTTATAAATTTACAATAATTATAATCGCAAAAAAAAAATTTGTTACTTGGGATTCTGCAAATTATCGTCTTTAGGGATAATGAATGATCTTTTTCTTCTTATTTACCGTTTTTCAATTATTAGGTATAAAAAGGATGGGACACCTGTTTAAAAAAAAAAATCTTAATACCTTAATCCCCTCCCCTTTTGCTCAAAATTTTTTTTGCTTATATCTATACAATATACATGTATTTTCGCAAAAATCCGACCTCGAGAGAAATCATTACCGAGCCTCTCTCTTCGGGCCTGATTCTGTACTTAAATACGGGCTATTCTATTGCAGACTTACAGTGGTCAGAGGATTTTGAACGGAGTGAAGAATCTATTGATTTTACAATGGGTTTTTTATATTATAATATATAATCAATGCTATTATAGGTACTTTTATCAGTAGGAGTTTTGAAGTAATGAACTTTTGGTTCTAATTGGATAACGGAAGTATTTCTCAATGCAGTGCAGGGTAAATAACAAATACAATAATTGTTATGCGGTTACACATTTTTTTTAAAATTATACGAAGCTCTGTTCAAAATCGTTTGTATTGTATTATACCTACTTATACATTTATATTTACACGGTCCTACGATCTATTTTGCGCTTCCACCACGAATAACATTATTATAATATAATCTTAATTCCACCACTCAAGTCCGTCGCTAGATGTTTTCCGCTCTAAAGTGAACATTTTAATGCCGCCTTTAAAAACATAAATAGGTAGGTAGCAAAAAAAAATGTCATCATTTCTTTTTTTTCGACTCTATAACAAAAATACGCGATTGTCGATATTCATATTTTAATTTTGCCGCCCTAAAGCGATGTAATAATAATTTCTCTAGGTAGTTATAAGTGTAGATATTTCAAATATGAATACGTAGGTAACTAAAGTTATCCGATGGAACAAAAACGGTTTGTTAAAGTAATGGTACTTATAAAAGTACAGGTACTATTGTTCGATAAAGGGTTAGGTATTATTTATTAATTGCGTACCTACTTAGATTCAATACGTATTACGTGTATATTAACTAAGCAAATATTAAACTGTTAATGTACGATTGATTTACCACTTATAATCGTTCAATCCATACTTGACAATTAATAGAAGCTCCGGGATCGTCCTACCAGTGAGCATCAGGTCGATGGTGTTTTGTAGGTTTTTCTCAAGATCACCAGGCAAATGGTTTAACGTACTCGTAGTAGACGTGTACCACGGCTTAAGATATTATAGTATACCCATAGTTAGACCGTGAAATACAGTTAAATACATTTAAACTGACAAGTAAACCACAGAATAGATTAAAACTACCTATAAAATGTTTTCCTAAATTTCAGTTTCCCACTTAATATTTTCCCAAATTTCAGTTTCCCGTGCAATATTTTTACCTGTGTATTATCATTCTTGTGAAATACATTCCAGTGTTTTATTTTCCTGCTTTATAAAGCCCCTCGTATGACTCTACCATATTTACACCCATTTTTTTTTTAATTTCATAAACACCAATTTAGATAGTATTTGAGTTACACTTTACATAAATACTTACAATTAGTATTTAATGCGATAATCATAGCTATTTTATGATAATATTTAGCCATAATTATAATAATAAGTACCTAATGTTTTATATAATTAATATTAATTATACAATTTGAATTAGAATTGCAATTCGCGGGACGCATGCGTCGTATACACACGTTCTAAATGTAGTTATCATCTCAATAATTCTCAAATGCCGACTGACGTCCGTTATATTATCATTTATCAGTTGCATCGGATCTTGTCGTTAAGCGTATAGAATATAATATTCTGTGATATATAGTGTGAAACGCGCGCATAGAAAAGATGGCTTAAAGCTTCATCGTTATGGAAAAGTGTTAATTATATAAAATCGTTGAATAATATTTTGTAATATTAGTAATTATGGAAATATGTTTACTAATCACCAATGTGCTCTTAATAATATTCACATTTCGGTTACCTTGTAATTTCTAAAACTTCTAATAACAAATTATTATTCATTAGTACCTATAAAATAAAATCACTTAATAAACTCTTCAAAGTTAGTATATCTGTGTACAAAAACCAGACTTCAACCAAAATGTCTGCCAAGGTAAGATGCAAGCAGTACTATATGTTGTGTACATAGTAATAGCACAGAATATAGCATAATATAGTGTTCATCAATAATCGTAGCTTATAGATTTTTTATTTAAGAAAAACCAATTTATATATATAATAAGTATCTCCCTTCAAAATATTTTAAATTGATTAGTTAACAGAAGAAAGTTTATATTAGTATATTTGGTATACTATGTATTGCAAATTACTATTTTTAATTACACTTGTCACCAAGACTTGTCATCCACCTTGTTTGTCACTTAGTTTTATCACAAATTATAATCGTATAATCTGTGGTATACACAGGGGCATCATTTGGGGGATAGCGGAGTGTGTAAGGACACCACTAAATTTAGTGTTAAAGTTAATAATTGGCCTTCCATACTTATAGGTATTATGTATTCATATATGTTATGAATTTTATTTTACAAATATTTTTTTTTTCAGAAATGTATTTATAGTATTTTCTTAAAACAGCCTGGTGAAATGTTAAAATTGGCCTGCCTAAAAGTTCGCACACCAGGAAAAAACTGAAATTACGCCCCTGGATATATAATATACATACCTATTACCTACATATAACATATTAAATATAATAGTATCTACTTATTATTTATACTTAAAATAATTACCTACCTATTTATAATAAATTTTAAAAATCGGGAACAATTTTTGTGCCTATATGGTTTAGTGTTTATACGATGATAATCATTTCTTATTTATTAAATCGGTGGGTCGTGCAATATTTGGGTCGATCAACTAATGCGTGGACTAGAATAAAAGAGCACAGTGAAATTATGCACAGTGTATGGTATTCATTGATCTAGAGAAGGCTTATGATAGGGTTCCTAGGGAGATCTTAAAGTGGGCATTAATGAAGAAAGGACTACCAAAGGTGTATGTGAACATAATTGAAGGTATGTATGAAGGGGCTAGTACAAGAGTGAGAAGTCTGTGTGGAGAAACTGAGGATTTTAGGGTCAGAGTAGGGGTACATCAGGGTTCAGCTTTGAGTCCTTACTTATTTTCCCTGGTAATGGATGAG
>JAIPRL010002888.1:0-19820 GCA_025469235.1 Pemphigus obesinymphae | reverse complement strand
ATGGCGAATGATATGAGGAAGGTGGGAGTAAGTGAAGAAGATGCGGGAGATAGAGTTAAGTGGAAGTGTAGGACCAGGGTGGCCGACCCCAAATAGTTGGGAGAGAAGGCGAAGGAGAAGAAGAAGTGAAATTAAAAGTACCTACATTAAAAAAAATTTTTGTTGAACTCTGGCTTTTGGGTCTGGGAAAAATATTGAGAAGTCAAAAACTTTTTGGGCTGGCCGAAATCCTAAAATACGGACCAGTATTTTCCCTATCCAGTGCTGGGTACAACATGTATTCATAATCGCAAAATAGTTCAGATTCGTGAAGTCAGTCCCAAATATTTACACCCATCACAATTTTAGCATTATTAAAAATTAATTGATACGTTCAAATTGAGTAGGCTAATCCCCCTAAGCACCCCTGCAATTTACACTAATGTCTAATTTGTATAGTAAAATTGTGGTATTTCGCAGGCTGCTGGTAGGCATAGGTAGGTGTATATAATTTATCATTCCCTGGACCCAAATGTTTTGTTTATGTATTTCAATATACTTATTTTATGGATATTTTAACCCTTCAAAATTTAAATTAATTAATTAAATTAATAATTTAATAGGTAACTTTGTAGATGTAATTAAAATATTGGGGGAAAGGAATTAAACAAATTTAAAATTAGGATTTGTAAAAAAATTAATATTATTTTATCTATTTGAATATTGTGTTAGTCATTAATTCGTGCTAAAGGGTGGTGTCTAAGATTGTAAATAATTTTTGACAGGTCAAAAACTTAGTACCTAAGTGAGTATTTAATTATTACATCAGCACATTATTGGTTATTTTAGACCTTCCCTTGTACCAAATGCAAATGTACAAATGGCCAAAAATATTGGCCCACTCAGGAAACTTTTCCAAGTTAAATATCTAGTTCTGTAAGTTGTAAAATAATATTCATTTAACGCAAGTATCAATAAATTTTTTATGGTGCATTATTCATATAAGTAATCATATAAATCAATATTATGGCCTTAACTGAGAATTATGAAAAGAAGCACAAGATTGAGTGTTATTTGAAGGGACACGGAAATTAATAACTGAATGTAGAAAAGAGGGAAGAATCTTTACCTATATATTTTATTGTTTACTTCATTTTATAGCTAGAATTTGCTGTTCAAATGACATCAGTGTCATGTGCTAATCAAATACAAGAACAACTAGTCCATAGAGGAATTCCAAAATCTGATATCAATATATCTTATGAAACTGGAATTGTCACTGTCAATACAAATCAACCATCTTCTCTTATATTGAATTCAATTGAACAAATTGGTATCAAAGCTGTACTTAAAGGATATGGAAGTGCTACACGTAAGGCCATTATTGTTATACTTAACATTGTTCAAATTACATTTTGTACTTTACAATTGTATAGGTAATAATAATTTTTATTTTTTTTATATTGAAGATGATGTCAATTTGGGTGCTGCTGTTGCTATGATAGGTCAATCAACTGGTAGCATAAATGGTGTTGTCCGATTTGTACAGATCAACGAAAACGAATGTATAGTTGATGGTACTATTGATGGATTAACTCCAGGGAATCATGGCATTCATGTGTACGAATGTGGAGATCTATCCAATGGATGTGAAAGGTTTAAATTATTTGAATATCTTACTATGGGTCTCTTTAAACAAGGTATTTATTTTTCTTTTTAGTATTGGAGATCATCTAAATCTGAAACAAACATTACATGGATGTCAAACTGATACTCTAAATAATAGGGTATGATTAAAATATGATCTAAATAAATATTTATTCATGTAATTTAATTAGCTTTAAGCTAAACAACTCAAGTTGGGTGTTGTTTTGGGGAATATTGAGTTGAATAATAATAAAATTAATATTGAGTTTCACCCATACAAGAGCTATGTTTCATGGGTACTATTTATCATATTATTATTTTTTTTTTTTCAGTTTTTCTCATTAATATACAATTTAAATGTTTCAGCATACAGGTGATTTAGGAAATATCACTGCAAACGAAGAAGGTAGAGCAATTTTTTTCTTTAAAGATAGATGTATAAATGTACCACAGATAATTGGTAGATCAGTGGGTATCACAGAACATGAAGATGACTGTGGTAGGACCAAAATCAATACATCTCAAATTGATGGAAATTCTGGAAAAATGTAAAAATGTTATAATTACCTATATAATTTATTTTTTATTGATAAAATTAATTCAATTATTAATATTAACTTATTTATTATTTTTTTATAATATATTTGTTAAATGAACAGTTGCAATATACATGATGATCCATTTTACATCGAATATTTATAAATTACAGTGTAATCACTAATCTCAATTAATGTACTATGAGTTCAAGTTGTTAAATTTTTGAAAAAGTTATAGCACTGAAATAGTTTAAAATCTATCATAATAATCACATAAATTATTTTTTTTTTAAGCTTATTTAATTATAATTTACTAATATACCAAATTTGGATACCACAAATATTGAATAATATTAAAATAAAGTTTGTATTAGATTACTAATTGACTAAGAAAAATAATTGATCAGCATTTTAATTTTTCAAATAGAATAATATATTTTTCTGCAAATCGTGATGTATTGATATCTAATATCAATCATATAATGTAACAGCTATTTAAAATAGTGATGTAGCAAAACATTTATAATTTGATACAAATTTCTGGCTTCACTACTTGTTCTTCATAACTTTTGTTGAATTTTTGATATTAGTATTGATTTTTATTATTATTATGAATTGTGAATATTACTTTTATGTTGTATTGTAAAATTTGGTAAATATTGTTTAGTGACAGTCACAATATTTCGCTCAAATAATTAATCATTTTTTTCTTTTACAGAATTTCTTGTGGTATTATTGCAAGGTCTTCTGGTTTATTTGAAAACAGTAAAAAGATATGTGCTTGTGATGGTGTTACATTATGGGAAGAAAGGGATGTACCACTTGCTGGGCCTGGAAGACAAAGAAAAAGTAACAAATAAATAACAATTTTAGGTTTATTTAGTTCATAATAAATATACAGGTGTCAAGGATATTACTCAAATATTGTTATTTTAGTATTAAGAAAAAGTGCAATGGTTTAAAAGTTACAAGGTTAATAAAAATAAAATATTTATATAATATTTGGGTGTACAATAATTATTAATTATACTTTCAAAATAAAAAACATTATATTAATAAAATATGTTTAGTTTAATCAGTGCCGTATTAAGAGGAGGGCAAGTAATAGCATTATTTTCTATTTCCTTAGATAATATTTAATTCTTAATACGGTGCTGAATTTAACTAAAATATTAAATTATGTTATACTCTGAATATTATAGTATTACAGTATCTGAAGTAGAACCGAGTTCTGCTTTAGTAGAAGTAAGGGTGGATGATTCACATGTCATTGTTTGCATAGCCTCAGTAACAAGTTGTTGTAAATTTTTTGGTAAAGTATTTACTTCATTAGGATATTCATCAAAATTAATACCTGAAAAATATTTTAACCATTAACAAATAATAATACTCTATTTCAAATTTTATTTAACATTAAGATCAGAATTAAATTAAATTGAAAGTAAAAATAAAATAAATTCAATTTATAGGCTTACATTTTTACATATTATATTAATCTGTTTAAAATTTTAAATGATTCATTACAAAATAAATAATATCTTCAAAGTGTTTTGTACAATTTCATTATTTCATTTTTGATTTAAAAACATATTTATTTCTAGGTATTTACTTTGTACTCAAATAGAACATGGTTTGTTTGGAAACTTACTCTGAATTATATCCTCTTCTTTAGATATCGGGTCAGCGTTTGATTCTACAAAGTAATATAACTTACTATTAAATTAGTATTTTATTTAAAATACAGTTAAATAAAGTTAACTGCATAATATAATTTTTTTTTTTTATGTACAACAATTCCACATAATCTGTTGTTTACTAACCATCAATAGAACTGGTTTCAAAATCAGTTTCATCAGATGTGTTTACACATTCATTAAATAAAATCAGTGATGGGGACATAATGGCTTCACCTTGGTTAATTTTTTTAAGTCGTTTTTCTAAGTCTTCCAATCGTTTAGCCAGTACTCTATACAGAATTAAAATTAACATTTAAAGTATACAAATGCACAAATTGATGATAAAATTAAGTACTTATTTGTTTTTTTCTGATGATTGAGTGCAATTGTTTTATCTTGCAATGCTTCAAATAATGTTTGACACAATTTTCTTAAATCAGCAATTGTTGAACTATTTGAAAATAAAGCTTGAAAATTTCCAGTTTCCAAAATTTGTTGCACTATGTAATTAAATACAAATTAAACCACTTGATATGAGTACTTCTACGTTTAATGCAACTCACTCTGTTTACAAGCTACTACTTTACGGGCTATTGAATTATTAGCACACAATTGAAATGTTTCTTCGTTTGTCGTTGATGTATTCTAAAATAATAAAACAAATATTAAAAAAATAATAATAACAACAAACCTAAAATATACAAAAAAAGAAAAAACTACACATTTGAAGATATTTTATACTAGGTGATCCATTTAAGAGGATGTTGTACTTACAGGTTTTAAGGGGTTCTATATAAGCAATTTTTAAGAAATGTTAATAAATATAAATATCAATATAATTTTCATTATAGTGTATACATTTGTTAAAAAAATATATTTTTATGCATTTTTTATTTTTATCAACTTGAAAATATAGAAAGGTGGAATAAAAAATAAATTATAGAGAACAAAATCATCTAGTGCTACAAGTAGCTGATTTTTGATACATACATTTTTATGCGTTTTATGAGTTGTTGAAAAATCTATTTTTAATTTTTTTTTTAAACTAAATCTTAAAAAATTAATATATAAATGACGTATGACGTCCTCTTAATGGTTATACAAGTACCTATATAATAGTGAAATATTAAACATTATGTATCAATTTTAAGTAAAGCTTAAGTTACTATTTTATATAATTCTGAGCTTTGGATTTAAAAAGAATAAAGTAAATCATTTCTATAAGACACAATGCTAAATGCATTAAAACATAAAAGCGTAACCATTTTTCTTTTTAGGTACTACCTACAGTATGTGTTCTTTATAGGTACTTATTTATTACTCTGTACTTAATTATTTGTTTTATAAAATATACAGATTAAAAACAGAAAAATGTTCGTTTGTCTATGAAATTGTAATTACAATATAAACAATAGTCATATAATTAATTAAAAAATTATAATAATAATTAGGCATTTAAAATCAAGCAAAAAAATAAAATAAAATAATGCAAGCATTGAAAAAAATAATATATGAGACTATACCAAACACACATTAATGCAAGTGTTATACAAAACTACATGAATTGTACACAATAAAAACGTCCTAATATTCCATGGTAAACTCATCAAACTGTACAATAAAAACATTCTACAATCAAAAATAGTACCGTAAAAAGCTGTAAGGGACATAAACCTGGTATAATGAATTTGTTTTCTTTATCATTTCCTTTTCGGCGACCTCTAACTGGAGTCTTTCATTTAAATACCTAAATTTCATGCAATTGTGTTTTTTTTTAATAGGTTTACATAATATGTACCTATATAAAACATTTACATACTTATTTTCGAATAATATACTATCAATGTCTAAAATACGTTGATTTTTGTTAGCGTTTAATGCAGCTGCTAATTCATAGTTTAACCGTCGTATTTTATTTCGAAATCCATCTCGTTCTGTGATCAGCTCTTGTTTATCATCCAATAACATACCAAAATCTAGTTTTAATTGCTGATACTAAAATAAATAATGCATTTTAAAATATATTTCTTAATTTAATATTTACACATAAATATTAGGCAAATACTTTTGAATGCATTATTTCTAAATTTTTCACTAATTCTTCTTTACTGTCAGAGCTTGTTAATATTGTATTGATACAATCTTTCACAAATCCTCCTGTTCTTAGTACCTGTTACCAAATTAATAAATATATTTGCAAAATAATAGCTTTTATACATAATATAGGTACCTATTTAAAAATTAGATTATAATTTTTAATGAACTTTTAGTTTGTATTTGCAATTTCATAAATAATAAATAATAAATAATTTTTTTTAATTTGTATTCATCTACATGCTATGTGATACAAGATTAATAAAATACTGCGAGATATACACATAGTTAAAATACCTACAGGCCATACAGAATAACAAAAACAATGTGACGAAGTAATTTTAAACTGTAAAATAAATTAAATAGTAAATTTCTGGATATGATATTAATGGTTTAAAACAATTTTGGACTTTACTATGAAAATTAAATTTAATATTATTTAAATAGGTATTAAAACTCTTACTTGATTGTCACCTTGAGCATCTCTTAATTTTTGACGTATGTTGTCTGCTTCCAACCTTAATAATTTATTTTCTTCTCTAAGTTGATTAACAAGTTTATCATAATTCAATTGATAATTCTAAAAAAAAAAGGATCGTATAGTATAAATTAATTAATTTAACATATAAAAATTAATCAAAATCAATATTTTACTCTGTTGTAAGTATTATGTAACATTTTATTTTCTAAAATGATTTTCAAATGATCTCGTTCTATTCGACATTTTTCTAATTCTTCACTTAATACTGCAAGAGCTGCAGTTTTGCTATTTAACTTCAGTTCCAACGTAGTACTCTAAACAATTTTATTAATAACAAAATGAATATAACATACATAGGGTACGTCAAAAGCCTATTTATAAATGTAAAAAGTTTAAAAATACCAAATAGAAAATTTTGTAAATTTTAATGTAATTAATCACTTACGTCCATTTTTATTTATTTATTTTTTTAAATACAATAAATAATAATGATTGCGTTGATTGTTTTAACATATGTTGAACATTGTAGTTTAATTGGATTTATCGTTTAAAAATAGGTACATTTTTTAATTCATTCGAAAATTTTGATCCATCAAGTAAACCATATTTTATTGTAAAAATTAATGTTATGTGAAGTATAAATTTATGTTATTTTAATAAAATCGATTACACCAAATATAATTACTGGCATCAATAATATTTTCTGTCAAGTAATGGAATTCTGTAAAGTACAATACAAGTTACAACCCATAGAGTATAACAGATGTCACAGATAACATGAAACTACAGCAATATTCTAAATTCACAATAACCACCGTGGTTTGTGATAAATAAATAAGTGATAACGGATAACAGCAGAATAAGATAAGATATCTTGGATCGTGGTTCTCAACCATAACAAAATACATCTGTTTTGTCATGGTCTCAACAGAATCACATACAGACTCATGGAGTTGGTAGAAGCACAGATCTGTGCATAGAGCGTAGAAGTCGGTCACTTGAACTTTGAACACAGAATATTCTGTGACTTGAATACGATTCCGTCTTTTTGATTATATAGGTCATTTTTTCTTATCATTCAAACCGAAACGTTCATTTGATCGAGTCCGGGAACTGCCAATAACGATACAGATTGCTGAACGGCCGACGATATATTTTGTTCGTTATGACTCATAATATACCATATTTTTGATATTTTATTATATACGATAGATCACATTATACGTATAAAAAGACGGTAAATCACCTTTTAAACGAATGCCATTTTTTTTTTTTTCATTTTCTCTACTAAAAAGCACCATTTAAGATAATCTATTTATAAATATTATCGTAAATCGCGTTAAGAAGGAATGATTTATTTAAAAAAAATTATTGCGCATATAGGTACATGCATAATATGTTTCAACGTGATAAATTTGAAAAAGTGAAAATAAAATGACAAAATATGGCTCTTGCTTATTTACTTGGAAGTTATGGCTAAAAAAAAATTTTCATCCACTTATTTCTGCAATTTTTTTACGCATTTTATAGAATCAGAATAAGAAATGCCATATAGATTAAAGGTAAAACAAAATCGTGAGGGGGTAAAGATTTTTGATAAACCAATTATCAGATAAAACAGTATACATATATATATATATAGCTGGTGTGCATATATACATACATGCATATATACAGTACAGTGAATAGCATAATATACAGAACGAATGATTTTTTTTTCACCCTATCAAAAATTTTTACCTGACAATTTTTCTTGAAACTTTTATGAACAGATGATTTTTTTTTTTTTTTTTTATGAAAAAGTCTGAATATACGGTAAAAGTACAAAAAAATTATTCACTCTGTATGTAATACCATTGATTATATTATATACTCGAATTTTTATAGGTATATAAAAATAAATGTACAAAACCTTTACATTTTATTATTGGTAATTTTTATCAGACGAAGGAGGCAATAATCAAGAAGTGTCATGCCTGGATTAAAGAGCTTACAGTTAACTGTAGTACTGCTGACGAGTGACATTGTACAATTACAATTTGTTTTAAATCGAATACTTGTAATTTATTGTATCGTTTACTTGTTTTTTTGTACAATATTGTTTCATTGATCATTATTGTTGATCATATCATATCTACACCTATTAATAGATCGGTAAGTATTTTATAAATGCATTTTAGTTTTTACCGACCCATGTTTAAAAAATACTATAAATTATAATAAAAGTATTTTGTCTGTTATCTGCTCTTATTAGTTTTAAAATTATGGACTAAAAACTTGAAAGTTCATTGGTATTTAATAATAAAAAAGTATATTTTTATAGGAATACATGCCTGAACTAACAGTAGTCATGATGTAAAATGCATTTAAACCACATTTCCAAACAAGTTCATACCTAAATAAATAATAATATACCTAAATAAGATTTATTAATATGGACTGTAAAAAAATAATAATTATAATATATCATACATTCATAATGTATATTGTATTTGTATATCTATTTAAAAAAAATACAATCTTTCCATTTAAATGAATAAAGTAAAGAAAATTAACAATACTTTTCAAAAAGAAAACTCATATTTGGAACCATTTTTCAATTGTTGATGCAAAATAATTACATTTTCAAACCAAGTTATTGTAGTGGGTGAAGTAGGAACTTAATCTGACATATGTTGATCAAACATTTGACAGTATCACTTAAAAACCAGAATCTACGCCTTCAGCCCGTTAATCTACCAATCGATTGTCTCAAAGAAGAAAATTTAGAGGAATCAGGTATCTCAGGAACTCAAGCCTACTCAACATACTTCAATTCAGCAGACAGCAGCAACTTCTACAATAACAACAATTAATTCTAGATCTGTTCAGATCTATACGTATACAAAAATCCATTGACCATATCAAAATCTATATGCAAATTACGAAATTGATTATAAAACATTACCATCTTTTTAGCTTGGTTGAAGAGAAGGAATTTCAATTTTTGATACAGATTGACACCTGGATATATTCTTCCTAGCCAAAATCGATGCCAATAGCTTGTTGCCTCAGTTATATCTTATATGTTGAACAGAATAAAGAATTATCTATTTAATGGTTATTTTATATTAGATAATATATAATTTATTATATATTATAGTATGATTCATTAATGGCATTTCGTCATGAAATTGCAAAGTGGAAGCAAAGTTTTTTCAATCACTAAGTCGGTGTCCTGTGATGTAAATAATATTATGCAATAATAAACATTTAACCATTTACAATATCATAGATTAATTATTGTTATAAAATTTAATCAATATCAATACTCGATATTAAATCGGGCCCAGATGCATTTGGCAATTTTCCCCCAATAACTATACCAAAATATACATTTTATTTCGATTTTGGAGTATAGGGTACACTATGCTTCAGAAAAGAAGACAAGGTGCTGAAACATGAATATGGGTATTTAATATTTGCATGTTTATAATGAAAAATAAAAATCCGTTCATTTTTTGCACCATTGGTAGCGAATAAGTAAATTAGCTAATGTAATATATCAATATATTTCATTTTAAATTAAATTTTTCAATAAGATACAAATTGGTTTTCTTTTCTCTCACACAGTAATAAAACATTTTAATGGTTTTTGCAATAAAAATTTACAATTAATAGAAAAAAATATATATACATACATACATAATATACTAATTAATAGTCCAAAAAGTATATGCTACATAATATTGTATTTAGTAACGGTATTTAGTAGAGTAATCTTTAGGGGAAACGACTAAACCACGTCCTTTTCTAGCACCTCTGTACACAGTTTCAACGATATCAATCATTTCCTGTTTGTCTTCAAGTGCCCAATTAATTTTGTTGTTATTTCCTGTACCCAAATCAATCATAATGTGTTTGTTGCGGAAGAAAAACATAACTGTGCATGGATCGTACAACTCATACCTAAGTAAGTAAATGATAATATTTAATTTTAATAAAATCCATAATAATATATATGTATGACATGAACCGTTTAATTACATTTTATTAAAATCTGGTACTTTGGTGATGTCTACTAAGTATATAACAGCAAAATTCTTCACTTTTTCGGCAATATTATACAAAACTTCGTCCATTTTCATACAAGTTGGATCCCAATCGTGACCAAACCGAATAACCTATAGATTTTAAAATTATAAACAATACGTGTCTATTATAAATTATTAATCAACACATTAGTAAAATAATGATTTGACTTACCACAACTCTATCTTCTTCCGAGAGAATTGCTTGATCGACTTGCCAGCCATTAAACAAATGTGCCAACATATAAGACATAATGAATGTTTTGCAAAAACTTTTTTAATTAAAGAAAAGTATATTAAACGATGACAAATTAACCTAATTCCAATTTTTATTTTAAATGTTTGAATTTTTATATTTATTTCATGAACAAATTGTTGAATTTTATTTATCAATATCACGGCTTCTAAACAAGATTCGTAATAATATTCAAAATACTGATTATAGGTATCAATTATTATCTAACCCAGTGTAGCCAACGCGATATTAAATATTATTGTATAGACCATCGTGTTGTAAAATTCTAAATACATAAATCGCTCCAAATCCTCTTTGAAAGTTTGAAGGGAGCAATTTTTAAACATACCCGACAATTCAGACGTATTGAAACGTTCCTTATATATACAATGAAAAACAAAAATTTCACCTCTGTGGTCGTTCATATTATCTAACTACGTACATTCTCCCCCCCCCCGCACAATTAGATGTTGAAAATTTTTTTTCCTTCAATATTTAGTACGAAATTTGTACGACATTCGAAACATGTTGACGTGCAAATTTTGTATTAAATAATTGTACAAAAAAAATTCAAGAATTGTAATTTTTCAAGATGAGGGGGGGCTGGAGAAACGTTTCTCAGACCCCCCTCCCAAATAAAATCGATTTTTTTCATGTTTCGAATGTCGTACAAATTCTGAGATTGGGCATACAAATTTCGTACTATATATATATTGAAGGAAAAATTTTTCAACATCCAATTTGTGGGGGAGGGAGGGCTGTGGAAATGTACGTTATACCTAACTCAATTTAAGACCTTTTGGATCCCCATTCCATCCTTTGTAACACGATGACAAAACGTAACGGTCCCCAATATTATTGTTCAAGATGAACCGCGTGGGTTATAACAAATTATTGTCCGACCTCCTCTGTTCCTGAACGTGTTACGTATAATAATATATGAACGACCCACCTCGATTGGTCCAAGATGCTGACATAAGTTGTGGAGGATATTTTTACATAAACATCGTATACCTTCTGATAAATATCGTGTACCTTCTGATAAATATTATATGAATGGTACCTACCTATTCTCTGTAATTTTATTTTATAATCGTGAAAAATTACGAAAAATAAATTCATACTGAAATACACTATAAAAAAATATACGCATTTAGATTATCAACCGACACAACTATTGTTTTCTTTTCTTCAGCTATAATGATACTCAATCACGGCGATTAAAGAAAATAAGAAATGCAAACTGAATCTGAGTCCAGGAAACATATATGTCTATGGGATATTTTCCAATAAAATATATATATTTAGTAAATGTATTTATTTTCTTTATATTTCAAATCATTTTTTCATTATAGGTATTTATTAGTAAAATTATTATATTATATGTTAGAAAACACACTACCTACATATATTATGTAGGTACTTATTAAAAATGTTAAAAATGAAATTCCACTGGAGTCATTCATTAAAGTATATAATTTATTATTTTAGGTAACCCGATAAATTGGAATTATTTTAGTCAAATAATCATATATACCATTATAATTTACCTGTATGTAAATGAGCTGGGGATTGTTAGAGGTGAAGATTCATCCTCGTTTTCCCTAAAAGTTTGTTTATTATTACTGTAATTACCCAAAAATTTAAACGTATAAGATATCAATTCTAAGATGAAAGTATTAAGACCAGTGGTTAAAGTGAGGGGGGACGGAGGGGACGGCGTCCCCCGGCTTTGTTTAGCTTAAGTTTGGCGTCCCCTTTAGTATATAGTCCCCTTTATATTTCTAAATGTTTAATTAAAAGTTGAGACTGAATTTGTTCTTTTGTACATATAATATTCAAAAATTAAATAAAAAAAGTTTAAAATATGGTATTTAGTTATAAATTGTATGCAAGATCTATATTATAGAAAAAACTATTTCGATTTTTCTTTGTTCTCCGCAGACATTCTCTCCTTGGCCGGAATATAGGTAGGTAATTAATATGCGTATTTTAAAGTTATAACCACAGAGTATGTACATTATACATAATAATAGGTATATACATATATATATACGTCCGTGATAAATTTTTACAAATTAGGTCAATAATAACATGGATTAAAAGTTAAATTTATATAAATATTTAAAAAATATTACCGTACTGGTTCAGTACTGGTGCCTTTTTTTTTGCATTAGCTATAGTCCCCCCTGCAAATATATTCCACTTTAACCACTGATTAAGACTACATATATATATATAAATGTAGTATTGATTGCATGGTATATTATATATTATATATATACTGTATGTAACCGTGCGTATATACCCTCTGATATTTTTACGACTACGGCCCTGGACATGAGCAAACCAATATCCAAACGAATCACTCGACTCTTTATAGCCTGCATAAACGTTTATTAGCAGGGTTCGGATTTTATAGCATTTGCTACTTATTATAGGATAGAGATAAAAATAGCTGAGTGGGTTATAAATTTGTTTTATGCACCAGGGACTCTAAATATGAAATTTTATTTTGCTATTTTTTGCATATTTGAAGAATTTTAGAATTTTAGTGCTATTTTTGAAGTTTTGGTGCTATTTTTTGCTAATATTCTTAATTCAACGCTTTATTTTATATTTTTCATAAATCTCGTTTATATTGAATGACAAATAGTATTCATTTGTGTGAATAAATAAGAAAAATTCCCACATTTAATTAATAAATAATAATTACTTGAATTTTATTCTTATTTACTCAGATAATTTTGAATAGTTGCGTACAAACGATGTCATCATTCAAGGTATCAAGTTAATCAGTACATATAAATTTTTTTAAACTGTTAACGGAGATTTAAGTTTTTTTTATAAATTTATGATTAAATAAAGTTATATAATTAATTTAATACAATTTTGATATGTATTTGTTGCTATTTTTGATGTTTTTAGGGCATATTTATAGAGCACATTTTACGGTTTTTTTGGTCATATTATAGCGCATATTTTAGGATTTTTGGTGCTATAAAATCCGAACCCTGATAATTATTATATAATATTATAATGAGTGAATTTATATATAATTTTTTTTTTTTTGTGGGCTTCATACATACCGGTTACCACCATTATTAAAGTACCTAAGTTTGATTTTGATCTGTTTTAAACCTGTATATAATGCAATCCTATACATATATTATATAGGTATGTTTCAATTGATGCAACTGGAGGATTAGTACAAAAGATCAAAAGATCATCAATAAATTTATTGTCTAGTTATATTTTTTTATACGATGTTGTAATGCGCGGACCGACCGAAGGACCAATGGCCTATGGCCACACGAAAAAATATAAAAATATAATTGTGCCTTGAACTTGTTGGGGTAGGCAATCTAACGTACCTTGCTCCCTATATAATTTGGGTAGGCAACCCAAGTGGTAAACGCTGTCCCGATATTAGATAGGCAACTTTTTTTACGTACCACGCATAGGCGGGACACATACAAAGATGACGATAAGTAAACAAAATAAATGAGAGATAAATAAACACAATTTAGGTATGGGTTGCCTCAATGCCGATCGAGGAACGGATTGAAAAAATCTATCGACGGCGTCCAGCGAACGATATTTTTCGACTGACAATAATTCACAAGTTAAATAATAATATTAATACAATGAAACACAAACAAAGATATGATTACAAAAATATAATAGGTACAATAATGATAATTAACGGAACAAAAACAATAGATATGGTAACAACAGTAATGATATAATAATTAATAGCGGAATGGAGAGGACAGGGGACACATGATAAACGGTGGCATCGCCGGTCGAATTTAGCATTCCATACCACACGAAGCCATATTTCTCGGCCTCTTTGTAATTGGCTTTAACAACTATATACAATTGGCTTGGTCAGTGGATAAAATCTGGGATAAAATCTCCTAATGAAGCTGTAATCGATTTTAGTTTTCCTTTATTGGGTGCCATGTCAAGAGCATTTTGTGATAGAAATAGTCTTCGTTATTACTTGGAAATATGTTTTATTATTCTACAAGGGAAAGAAAAATAAATACCATATTGTTATTTGGGTATTGATGTGACACACATGATTAAGATATTTTGTGGCATTAAGTGCTTAACTGGTACTAGGAATAAACGTCTTAAACAATTTAATGTGAGAGGCTTCCGTCTTTTGTCGACATCTCGACATATTGATGAGTTATAAAATATATTAACATAGTTATTAACTATAATGATGAGTGAATCGGATAGGTTGGCAATAGGGCCGGCGTGAGTGCGGGGTCGGGTGCAAGAAATATTTAGCGGGGCCTTATGCGACATTTATAAACAATTTCAGATATATTAAATCAAAATTAAATGTTGTATTGTTGTAAGCAGTATAAGTATAAATTAGAAAATAAAGTCAGGAGCTTTTGATATATAATTAGTTAGATAGTTAATTATATAATAAAATAATAGTCACCTACCTAATGAAGCAATGGCAAATTTAGAAATTTCTTGAGGGGGAGATCCATCCCCTATACAACCCTCTCCCCTTGTAAATACGCCACTGTAATGAAGATACATTACTCATTAATTTAATACAGTCAATTAATTTCAAAATTCAAATTAAATTGATATTTAATATTTCTCTCGATTTTATAATCGAATATAATATAGTTCATAGTTGAAAAAATAATATATGTTTTAATAATACCTAATCAAAAAAAAAAAAAAAATTGTTTTGAAACATAATAGTTAATGTAACTATAAAATATACATGGGTATATTTAATAAATTTAACTATATACGTATATGTGATAAAATCAAGTATAATAAAACAATCATATTGATTACTTACATCATAATTCTAACCGTATAGGCATATATGTATATGACTATGGTAAATTGAACCATAATATTTCCAACCATATTAAAACTTTTTTTTTCATTCATCTATTGTCTATTACACATTAGGGAGTTAAAAGAATGTCGGTGTAAAATTGATTTCGATAACTCAAACCGGGTAAATTTGTATTCTAGACAAAAAGCACCTTTTTTGTTTATATGCGTAGATCATTTAGACATTTAGTACCTACTTACAACTATTTTTTATATTTATTAATAACATTTAAACTTTAAAGTACTTACGTTAACGCCAGGCGTCTTCAATCAAAAAATAAATAAATATGAGTTGAGTTACTGCAGACCATAGATATTCATTTTAACTGTAATACGACCACCCTAGTAATGGGCCAAGACCAATACTGTACTAGAGCTAGCAAGATCAAGACCAAGATTTTACTATTTCATAGCAAGACTGAAATAAAATTTATGCAAGACCAAGACTTATAATGCAAGACCAAGACCAAGACCAAGACTTGACTGCAAGACCCTTGCAAGTCTTGCTTTTAAATAAAATAAAAATTAATGAATTAAATACGTTATTTATTACATATTTTTTCTTGGTATACATTATTTATAATTCCACACCAAATCTACAGATTTCTCGTAATGCAATCATCAATATCCAATTGTAATATTTTTGGAAATGATTATCGTTTATCGAATATATGGATAAACAGATATTCTACTATTTCTTGAAAGTTCAGTGATAATGAAAACAGTTAATTACACAGGTACCTACTTAATTATTTTTTGTGAACGGAGTGGGGGAATTACCCCCATTGCTCCCAGTATCCCGCCTTGTGTACGTATAAATAAATTATTTATTCTTATTTATAACTTTGGAAAAAAAAAAAAAAATCAAGGCTGCAAGAATTTTGCAAGACCAAGACCAAGATTCATTGAACAAGATCAAGACCAAGATTGAGTCAACACGACCAAGACCAAGAACAAGACTGAGTAGACAAGACCAATACCAAGACCAAGACTGTCATGGTCTTGGTCTTGGTCTTGCTTTGTGCATCACTGGACCCGGCCCGTCGAGACCAATGCGAAATTGCTCTAACAAACGGGGTGCATAAATGTGTTCTTCAATCAATTTCTGGGTAAAATTACAACAAAATCGATTATATGATATTTGAATAATGGTTTGAGGTTCAATGGTTTTGGGGCAAAGAGGTTATTTGAAGAAATTTTCATTCCAGTAGGTACTTTAAATAGATATTTTTTTAATTTTTTCAGTAGTTTTCTTAAGTGTAAAGGAAACTCACCGAAATTTATTATAAAATGGAAAGTTATAATGTCAGAAAATGGAAATATACAATAATTCTTTACTATTGCACTATAGTATACTATAGCACTATATCATGGTTGAAATATCAAAACTTTTGATCATTTTTCAGTCAGTTTTATAATATTCTCAAGTATAACTTTTATGCATGTATAATGTAGATATACAAAATGGTAGGTATAAACTATAATGGTTTTTTTGTATATTAAGTAGGTAATTATGTAATTACATAATAATAATAAAAATAACATATTACATAACAAATTATATATTTATATTATATATGAATAATAATATAATAATAATAGATGTAATAGGTATACGTAAATATTATTGAAAAAGTCTAAAAAAAACTTACGTAAATTGTAACACTGAAACTCTCAAAAGTAAAACAGAAAAGAGAGTATACGCCTCATATAACGGCCGTATACACCATATTACGTCAATTTTTTGTAGTTATACGCAATACCTATATAAGAACAACAAAAATAGTATACTGTATAAGTGGATCTCAACTTTAATTTTGACACGTTATAAATATATAGGTACAATGGATTCATGTCACTTAATGGGAAAGTATATATACGAATGAAATGTATTGTTATTTTAGTTATTTAGGTAGGTACCATATATTTCAATAATAGGTAAAAGTGAATTTCAACTGTTTTAACAATTAAAAAAACCATGTATTATTAATACCCATAAAAATGGATCACATAGCGCTCAAGTACCTACCTATCGTATTTTTTACAATTACAGATGTGTTTTTTAAAATATTAATCTGAAAGTATTATCACATTTTTTTGTTATGTTAACCACTGCCATGTATATTATTACAAATAAAATGTATCATTAACTTTGTTTTTTAAAAACTGGTTTTGAGTATTTTTATTATTATTATTGCAATAGAATTAAATAAATTGAAAAACAATTTACTGTTTTATATAAATAAATAAATAAATTCGACGTGGGTGAAGTTGCCCGCCCCACATATTGTGATATTGACCCCAAACCGGTACCAAAATATTGCAGTTTAAATGCAACTAATTTTCTGTTTTTTGGTTTTTGTTTATAATTCACCGGTTGTCCGATTAATATTGAAATAATCAGAATTTTCGAAATTTTGACAGCTCCCCTTAAAAATGTCACCTATCGACCCTAAACTGATACCAAAATATTGCAATTTAATTGCAACCAATTGCCTGTATTTTGTTTTTAATTGCAATTCACCGGTATGTTCTTTGGCCAGAAAACTTATAGGTATAATGTAACAGTTTAAAAGAGTACAATAATTATTGCCGTTTATCCCGTATTATAAAAAAAACTGTTAATACTTTTTATTACCTACATAATGAGAAAATATTAATACATGTTATAATAGGTAGGTACATTAAATTAATATCATATTATATAAATGCTTTTATTTGTAATCTACATAATATTTTATTTTATTTTTATGTATAGGTACTATACAGTTGTACCAAGGTTTGTGGGGTTTTGCCGTTTCCAGCCCCGCGGTCACTTTCTATTAGGGCTGAGCGCTACTCAAGAGAACCAACAGGCTTCTGACCCTCCGCGAAGGCAGGCCAGCGTCGACATAGGGCCGACGAACACCGATACCATTATCCGTATACCGGGGGTACCGTACTTAACAGAAGCGGCGTGCTTGGCAGAGATACCGTTTCTACCTTCAGTGGAGCCGTGCGACAAGGCGCCGTGAGGGGGCATCGATCGCTATTGACGTTGTCGATGGGGCATCCACCCTCCCCGGAGTAGCTTTTTACATCACCTTAGGATGTCGACGCCCGGAGTCGTCTACCAGTTTCCGGTCTCTGCACCGGTGGAACATTGGTATCCATAGTGCAGTACTGTCGGGTGACGGGTTCTTATGGTAGCCGCATGCCCGGTTCAGTCCAAGCACTCAGTCACGTTAGCCGTCCGAAGGCGTTGCCCATCTAGCACCACGAGGAGGTGTGACGATGAAACCCCAGCCTTGGCTGTGGTTTCGCTAGATAAATAGGTACTATACAGTGTGAATTTTCTTTTTTACTGCCTGGTTTAGAAAATCTTTGAATTTTTTTTTCTTTGAAGGTTATTATGTATTTCCCATATTCCACCACTTCTTCTTATATGCGAAACAAAGTGATCCAAACCGTAGGCCACAATTCCATGAAATATATAAATATATACCTATATAGTATACATATACGAAATAAAAAATTTATTTATACATTTTAATTAACTTTTTTAAATTCATAACACTGTCACTGCTATATCAGTCATATACAACTAATGGTTAGTTATAATGTCCCTGTGGAGGGGGCTAAGAATACCTCCACGGTTTCCTCATGCCTGTCGTAGAAGTCGACTAATTGAGGTTGCGTCAGGTCGATAGCCGGCATAAAACTTGTCAAAAAGTATGAGAAGTATTAAAAAGAATATAGGCGAGTTTTCCCATCTCGAATATTCGCGAGGAAAACAAAATTGCGTACTTGGGTGTGGAGATAGCCTAAGGGACCAAGTGACCAGTACCAGCCTGACAGCGGCTGCGGTAGCCGTTCCATCAGTTATATGTGCGGGCTTACCCAACGGCCGTAATGTCGATGGTGTAGGGAAAGCACCAAAGTGTTTTGGGTTAGATTCGCACTTGAGTAGGGCTGGGAGATTATTTTTTTTTCAAATAATCGATTATTTTTTATTTTAACTCGAATTAATCGATTATTCAAAATCCTCTGGGTGAGTCGACGATTATTAATCGAATAAATAAAAATAAAAATAAAAATAAATAATCGAGTATTCGAATAATCGATTAATCATAATTTTATTGGGTGATCAATTGATTGAATTTTAGGATAATTGATGTATTATATTTAGGTAGGTATATAGAATACTGTAAATCGATTAAATCGTCAATTTATTATTGTATA
>JAIPRL010002887.1:38074-53211 GCA_025469235.1 Pemphigus obesinymphae | reverse complement strand
TATTTATAAAAATATAAATTAACTATTAAGTAAAAAATATTACATATACTGTTTATTTTTATGAATGTTATAATATTGAAGCTATATTAATTTTTTTTAAACTTCTGTCAATACATTTTTTTTTTTTTTATGATAATATATATTTTTTTTTGTTTGGCAAACAATTATACTCAACAAATTTGTTTATCTTAGTACTGAGTTAACTTACTTTAATTAAGTAAAGCTTATCGAAGCTAAAATTTTATATAACATTTTGATAAATATAAAATTTTTTTATTGTCACAATTTTAAAGGTCCTCTTTTTCAACTAAACATTTCAGGTGTACTTTATTTGTGATAGTTTGAACATTTGAACACTATAATACCACTGAAAAAAATTAAACATAATATAAATTAATAATACCGATAAATTCAAAATGGCAAAATATCGGAGATATTTTTAACTTTTATGCAATGATCTTAAAATATATGTTTGAAATTTAATTAGAGATAATGTTTTGTTATCAAATATGATATTTAGTAAACTTGAATTACAATCATGAACACTAAAATAAGGACACCAAACATTCTAATGCTCGCTATGCTGAAAAGTGATATAAAATTTGTAACATCCATCAGGGGGCTGGCGATAGTATTTTTATATTAAAAACAGCTAAAAGTTAAAAAAATTTTATTATTTCTTTGAACCAACAACTACATTAAAAATAAATACCACATAAATTAAAGGGTACATGATTTCCAATATGATCATTTTTTCCCCTGTCTTTAGATTCTTAATTTTATGTATTTATCTGAAGGCTAGGTTCACACGTCCATGTGTACATGCATTTCGCACATTTGTCTCATCACATTATGCGAATATAATTATTTTTTTAAAAAAATAGGTCTTATCTATGTAGTATCTTAGCGAATAAAATCTTATTATAGTTTTGTCTTAAGTTTCTACTATATTAGTATTGGTGTTTATTTGAGTATGGGTAATAGAAAAATATGCAGAAAAACACGAAAAAATTGTGACTTAAAAATGTATAAAGTTACGAGTTTTAAAGTTAATTTATTTTTACAAAAACAAGTGTAGTAGTTAATTAGTTTTATAAAAGTTTTTAGTTTTTTGGTTAATTTAGAATTATTTCTGAAGGTATAGAAATAAAATATACAAAAAAGGTCAGTTGGTGTAATAGTTTTTCTTCTATTACGTCTGTCAATTTGAGAATTAGTTATTTGAAAAAAATAACGTTTTAAGTTTAAATACAATAAATAATGATAATTTAGAATATTATAATAAATTATAATGTTATTATTAATGTCTAAAATAGAATAGTATATAAATTTCATTGAATATTTTTATGATAAACTTTAAACCTTATTAACAAAGAGGGAAATTTTTTTGTACGTTTTCACGATTTTCAATTGCTTGATGTTCATGTATATTGTATATAAAATATACACCTATTATGAACCTAAATAATAAATACATATTATATTCTCGAAGCTGTAAATTCAAACTATACTTCAAATTTAATTTTCAAATTTTACTAGTAAGTATAATGTTTAAATAAATACTACCCAATGAGTATTGGCAAAAAAAAGAATATAATTTTCAGATTTTTATACTAGAACCTATTTTCCTCAATTATGGCGTTTAAGTTAGGTAGTTTAAACACCTTCCACATTTTTTTAAAAACTATAGACGTAATATATTATTTTTATTTATCAAAATATATTTATCATTGATCAAAATAAGTGTTATAAATTTTATAATAATTGAATACAAAATAGTTATAACTACGAATTTACTAAATTAGAGCTGTGTATTTTCTTCTTAGAATTACATATACCTACGTAAAATGTATTCAAACGCACGTTAAAATAAGCACTGGCCATTGCAGGGTAATAGGCAATAGGTATATTTAAAAGTTAAAATGTTCCAATTTTAATTTTGAAAATATATTAATATTTTGTATGTTAATTTTTAAAGAATGTTGGGAATAATTTTTTCACATGACAAAGGTTTACAAATTAGTAAGTTTCTAAAAAATAAATCCTCTTTTTCCAATGTTTTTAGCAAAAATGTAAAGATACTGTTTTCAATATTTTATAGTAGGTAGGTTAGTTAGGTACCTAATAAACCTACAAAATCTTAATATATTTTCTGATTTTAATTCTAATAATTCTAAGTAAGTATAGGTTTAATTTTATCAGGCTTTTAGATCTAAAGCAAAATAATACATCCTTTTCATCCGCCTTAACTATAATATAGAATATATTTAATATATGAAATATATTTTTACCTATTTAATAAACATTATTTTTCAAAAATATTTTACGAATTTACGTTTTAAATTTTTTTTGAAAGTAATAATTTATAATATAATTATTTATTACAGTAAAATATATAGACTATATAAATGCCAGATAGTACCTAGGTAGGTATTCTGTGAACATTTAAAATTTATACTTTCTAGTCCCATTTTTTTTTTTGTTTGGACCCAATATAGGTTTTTTATAATTTATATTTATTATATGGTAATATTTTTATTATATTTTAAATTTTAGATAAAGGAACGAATTACGAAATTTGGAATATATATTAAGATTAAGATTTCGAAAATAAAGTCTTACCACGTAGCTTCTGTAATTTTTAATCGAGGTTTCGCTAAAGGCAATAAAATATCCATTGATCAAAATTCGGAAATTTCGTTAGTCGTGTACATAGTATAACAATCAATATTCACCAAATGCAAGTTTCTGTGGAAAATGGAGCTTACGTTTAAGAACTTCCAGAACCGGACCCGACCACACAAAAAAACGGCTACTTCAAAGTTCAAAATGATATTAAATATTTTCTTTCTATATAGGTACCTTGCCTCTTCTTCTCCTTCTCTCAAACTATTTGGGGTCGGCCATATAGGTACCTACCTATTATGTTATGTATAACATACATAACATAATGTAAATTCACATTATGTAAATATTTCTATATCGTTATTAAGTTATCTATAAATTCTATAATTTATTAACTATTAATATAAAATTATATAAACTAATAATTTACATTTTTTTTTTGCTTTTGTGCATTTGAATATTTGACATGGGTCGATGGGCCCCAAGTCTAGATTGCGTAACACACAGTGACTGACATAACAAAATAGATTTTGTCATGGTGACTACTGAGCTGATAAGTAAATGATTAATTTAGTAAATGAGTCAAATAAAATCCCTACTCCCTGCATAGATACCACAGTGTAAACACGGTGTTATCGCAAAGCACGGACATTATCATTTATTTTCCATGTTGCCAAACATAGTGAATCAAGTGGTTCTAAACGTAGTCTACGTAATTAAATAATCGGAACACTTTTATCGGATAATGAAGACGTATTCTTAATTTTTTACTCTTGGAACTTTTATCAATATGTATTTAATATTGAAAAATGTATAATTTTCGATTTGGATATAGTTACATTTACATAAAATGCACATTTTTACGTGTTTTCGTAGGTATAAAAATTAATCAGTTTTGTCGATAATTTCCACATAGAGGTTGGCCGGTCTGACGGGACTGATTTTTCCCCTGTTCACATGACAAACAAGCTTGCAGTGACTGCATCGTGCGTATTGTTAAAATTTCGGATGCAATATGGCTGTGTAAAACGTCAAATCTTATAACCTATTTTATATCACTTTTTTTATTATAAAATACTAATTGTTTCATTTTTTTTTGTTATTACTACCGTTTTGTGTAATCGTCTGTTTAGTGTTGGTGTTAGTTGTCGTATTTACCATCGTAGTAAATTTTTTACCGGAATTTTGTATATTTTATATACATTATTTGTGCCCAACCCAATTTGGCACTGGTTGCCAACCGTATCTACACTTTTTTTTGATTTTTCATCCATCCTGATCGCGTCCCGTGCTCTCCGTATACTATTGTGATGAACATTTTACAATCGGTTCGTCCATCGACGAATCACGACTGATACGACATGTCCGCCAGATTAACATTATCAACTACCGAAATACTGAGGTACGGCATAAACATAGCATCGCATAAACGAACACAGCGAAAATGAGTAATGGTCATAATCGAAACCAAAACCAGAATCAACAAAGAATGTATTCAAGTTAGTAACTAAAAAAATTATCCCCTTTCCGTATATATTTTTTATGTAGTCCACTAAGGAATAAAATATAGATGGGTATTATAGGGTGTAGATTTAATTTTAATGTTGTCATTAATAAAATATTCTTTATGAATGTAGAGATCATCTGGGCTTTCCTCAGATATCATATAAGAATCAAGTGTTTGTTCATTGAAAAATAATTGATTCTGTGTTGATTAGACATAGGTTTTCCCTACTTAGGTCATACCGATTTTCAATTTCAGTTATTGATTTGAAATTTGAGTGTTCTGTAACGGTAGAATGCCAGATCAAGTTGGAATTTTTATTCATTGTTATGTAGATGCCAAAGGTTATCTTCGAATGATAATGAATACCAATTATATAAATGTTATTAAACGGTACTTAGTACGGATGTGCAACTATCATTTAAATTAAAATACCTATGGGTAGTTGTAAACAATATTTTATTTGTTTATTTATTATCATAATTGGGTTACAACTTTTATTTTTGTATTAAAAATGAAAATGTGACTTACTATAGCTAGTTTTTTTTTTACTAATACACATTTTTAGGAAATTTATGCAAATTTATCATTCTAAGTCCAAAAATTATTTTCTCTACTCAGATATGTTGGATAGTATGAATTTGTTTGCAAATATTTGGTAGGTAGGTACCAGTTTATTTTTGATGTCCACCAAGAAAGTATTCTTCTGTTGCTCTGGTTTAGTAAACGCCCACTACCTACTCGTTTTTTAAAATTTTTGGTGTTTAATCCTTATATTATATAGGTATCAACATATCTATATTAATTTAATTATAATTAGGTATCTAGGTAGTAGTATTTAGTAGTACCTACCTAGTAATTATATTATATAAATTATTTAATTTTCTATAATTATTTGTTTTTATTAAGACCTACCTACCACCCATATACTACCATATAATACTAGTAGGTACTTAGATAGGTACATATTTAATATAAAATAATATATTCAAACAAAATGATTTTATGAATTTTGAAAATTCAATGAAAAGGTACAAAATACCTAATAATAATATGGTAAAATGCCGTTTCTATAGGTATCTCCATATATCCACATCTCCATATCTGGGAATTTACTAAATTTAAATATCCAATAAGTGCATTTCACACATACTAGCAAGCATCTTTTTTTTAAATTATAAATTATAAGTTGGTATCTATTAATATAATAGGTATTTATATATATATATATATAGGTAGATATAGATAATATAACAATTAAAAAGTCGAAAATTTGAGTAAAATAGTGGGTGTGGACTAACCAGTGACGGTTGAATACTTTCTCAGCAAGTATAAACTAAAACCAGTAATAATTTTAAATGTTATTTATTTTTTAGACAATTTTACCAGTAGGTAAATTTATTACAATGTCAACTTATTTTATTATTGAATACAAAATCATTTAAATTGGCCAATTAAACTAAAACAGCCTAGATGGCTAGATAGGTTAGGTACATTATTATAAATTGCTATTTACATTTTGTTTTAAAGATCTAATAGGTAGGTACCAATTTTTCTTTGCATACATTTTTTTTTTATTGTAAGACTGTAAGTAGGTAGGTATATATTATTATATTACTATTTTTGATTAGAAATAATTAGTACCTATGTATGTAATAGGGAATGTGATAAAAAAATAATATTATTTCATATTTGTAATACATCATAGTACACTGAATTTTATATTGGGGTGAAGCAATAAACCGCAATAAACTATATAATTGGCATTTATTCTGGGTTGCTAGAGCTGCTGTACATGTTTATTCAGCTATAATTGTATATAGGTATCTACTTACCTACTCATATCAGTAATTTATTGTAATTTACCTATGTAGTTTAGTTTTATTAGGTAGATATATAAGTATTTCCGAGGGTATCTTGTTATATATATATAATCTTATCAAAATTAAATTATTACAATTATTATTGACATGTTGTAGGTATGCGTTGTATTTGTATTAAAAATAAACAAATGGTAGGAATTTTAGTTGATTTTCTTTAAACAAATTATTTTGCTTTGAATCTTTTTATAAGTCACCAATTACAATTAAATATTTTCTGAAATTAGGTAGCAGTAATACCCCTTATATATTAAATATATACCCCTTAATATATAATAGACCTACATAATATATACCTACCTAGTTTTATTCATAACTACTCGTATTTATAAAAATAAAGTTGTTGATTTATTGTAAACTAGGCTAGAATTTTGAAATAACAAATAAAAACCAATTGAAAATCTCTATGAAACATGTGAATTACATTATTTTTGAAGTTATGTAGCTTATAATACCTATTGCTAATGAATAATACTTTTTACCGAGCTTATTACTTTAATATTAATTCATTAATGATATATAGTTGCTAGCTAATAACATAAATACATTTTTGTCCATGAAAAAATCATTCATTGTATGTATCATAATATTTTTATCAATCGAATGATATTATCAATTATTATAGGTATGGGTAATTATTATTTTTATATTACTCTAATAAAAACATTGTTTGAAAATTAATGATGTAACCTAATTAATAGTTTTAAACACCAACATTTTTTTTAAAAAGTTAATTTTTAATTTTCTATTAAAATTTTATATTTTTAATTGTAAAAAAATATAATAAAATTTAAGAATTGTAGCGCAGAGTTCTAGTTTTATTAAAAAAAAAAAAAACTTAAAATTTTTTAACAGATCAAAAGTAATTGCATTTGTCAAATCCCCTAGACACCCTTTATATATAGGTCAAGAAGAAAAAACTTATTTTACTCTTAATAGTTCACTATTATCACTAAACATGTTCTGTTCGTTTACAATTATTTGTTTTTATTCTATAATCATATTTTAAAATGAAAATATAATAGGCATAATATACAGGCACTTACACAAAAATATTTTTCAGGGGATTAGCCAAAAAATACAACTCTGTAGGTACCTATAGTATGTATGGAAGTAATTTAATATAAGAAAAACTATAGGTATTTAAGAATATTAATGTACATTTTCCAGAAATACTATTTCACAAAAAACCAAAATTTCAAATTCATTTTCCCAAAAACTTTTCATGAATGATATTATGAATTCATGAAATTTTTTATTTTTTTTATTTTTGGTTTCGAAAATCTACTCATTTTTTGTTTTGGTGCAACTTTATGACCAAGACCAAGTTCATCAATAGTAATCTCTGCTCTGCTTGTTCTTTCTGTAACTCGACTAGTGCGGAATAAATATCTGGATATTTTCCAATAACAAGGTGGAAGCGTTGCAAATTGTGGTTACATTTTTTATTGGATTGTATTTATACTAAAAGAGTTTTTAGCGTTTGCCCAAAATATTTTACCATTGCACGCCGACTGCGTTATTAAAAGGTGGTAAATGTACTATCGGTTGTGATTATATACACCGCATTTATATTTTATGGAATCGGGATTTTGGTTTTCATGAAATGGTCTTGCAGGAAAATAATCATTTGGAAAAACGTACGGGTGCCATTTAAGAATATTATTTTACAAGTACTTATACTAAAAATTCAAAATACATTGAAGTACAAAACTTTTGTTACCTAAAAGTACAACTATAGGTAATATACCTAATATAAAATATATATGTATGTCAAAATATTTAGGGGGGGGGTTGAATTCCCTACCCCCCTGTATATGTGCCTGGGTATATATTAGGTATAATAGGATAATAATAAATAATGAACTGTGATTCATACACTATTGGTAGTAGTTTTTCAGCTTATTTCCAAATTATATACCTACATAACTACTATAATACCTATAGGTTATAATATATTTATATATAAAAACCTGCTGCTTGCCACAATAATAGGTAATTGGGTTGAGATTTGATTTTTTTTGTTCTTATAAATGGTGGAAACAGCTCACTTTACGTGCCCCTGATTAGTTGATTCTGCTTACCAAGATAAGAAGTATAGGTAATGTGCACTTATAAATGGCAGGCATAGTGATTATTTAGATAAATACATTACAAATATATTAATCACGCCATATAAGTATTATTCTATTATCTATAGCCTATCATTTTTTATATTACTGTCGTACGTTTTGTATTTATTAATTATTGTTACTCATTATAAAATAGTAGTTTCCTACATGTTTTCAACCCTGACCAATTAGGTACCAGTTTTAAGTGAGTAAAATAAAAATTTGTATAATATTTGAGTAGGTACATATAATACCTATTTAAGTACCTATATTATTATTATTATTATTGTTGTAATATTGTATAACTTTATGAGTAAAGTAGTTTATAGTATCAATCTTATAACATTTAATTAAATGTAGATGTTTTTAACAGTTGATATAGATACCTACTATCTACCTTTTTAAATAATACACAGTGTTCTCATTGTTAAAGGTAAAACTACATTTACCCAAATTAGATAGGTACCTAGGTACAGTAAGTCCTCATTTAACGTCGAGTTTAAGTCCTAGAAAACAAAATGTTAAACGAAAAAACGTTAAGTGAAACACTTAACATTAGTACATTTTATTATAACGTCTTCCTGCCAATAAATGACAATGTATTAGGTACATATTTTACAATTGTTTGATAAAAATTTCACTATTTAATTATTTTATTATTTATTATAATATAATATTTTATAATTATTAAATTAATAATTGTTTGTATTACCTAAATTATACTATATTACATCTATTAAAATAAACGAAAACTAACGAAATTAGATTTAGATATTTTTTTAGTACATAGGTACATACAATTATGATTTTGTAAAATATTTTCCGGCCATAGAAGGCGAACCTAGGCGTTTTGTTGCCATATTAATTATAAATAAACAATTAACAGTAAAATAATACATAAAAGTAATATGTATGTACACAAAAACTGTTTAGTCAACAGTAAAAGTGCCGTAGAACAACTGATTATCAATTAAATGAAAAACTATTACGAAGTACTTATTACCTATAATAAATAAAAATAGTACCTACGTATGCTAGGCATGTTAATTATATCGATAACAGTATTGTTTGAAAAAGGTTGATGAAATTAAATTATTTACATACAAACATAAATATAACAACAATCTGATGTACATATGTATTAAAAATGATGTTATATTGAAACCATTATAATGTTAAAAGAAACACTAGGTTTTAAACATTTACGATGTAATAGCAAATTTTATAACAGTAATTTTCTTTTGTTTAGTTGACATTTTAAAGAATATTGAAATACATTGTATTTTAGAAAATATTTTAAATATATACCTAACCATTTTTTGTTGCCTTTTTCTATTATATGTATTATAGTTACTGTGTGTGTGTGTGTGTGTATACATATATACATCTGAAAATTTAAAGTTTATGTTGTTTCAGCAAATGAGGAAGGGGGATAAAAAATTTAGAAATATGAAAATATTTTGAATGGTGTATAAAAATAACTTTCTGAAAAAAAATGTCATAACAATAATTTGTATTTCACGAGATATAGCCTGGCTCATGATATAAAACCAAAGTTGTATTTACATATACCTAAATTTTTTTTAAAAAAATACTATTATAACCTTACAAGTTTTTTAAAGAATAAAATATTTTTAATAAGTAATCATAATACTTTATTAAATACTTATAAAATACTACCCAAGTCTGAGTACAGCTTAGATCATATATTATGAATGGAGCTACATATTGGTGCGTCCTACATGTGTCATGAGTCACTTACCGAATAAACTATATACCTTTCTGCACATGCGAGTAATTTAGCTGTACATATGCTTTCTACAAGTTACAACTACATATTATATTAAGAATTGTTTATTTATTTATTTCATGTACACAATATTATATTATTATAGTGAACATAAATGCAATGATAATATATAAATATTATTTTTATTAAAAATATTTATTATGTTAGTAAATCATTGATTTTTGAATTAAATTAATTTAGTATAATTATGCCCTTTACCTCTACAGTTGACTTATAACAGCTTAAATCAAAATGACGGAACAAATTTTCTGATTTCATGATTTATGTATTGGTTTAAGTCCACATGCTGTTAACCAGGATTGGCAGTTTTTGATATCTTTGGGAAATCTAATAAATCATCAATAAAATTGAAATTTAAAAATATGTTTTAAATATTAATTATCGTTTTATAATTTAAAAGTCCTTAAAATATTATGTAAATATGTAAGTAGGTGTGACATAAATTATACTTACACTTGCTCGTGTAATGATAGTCCAGGATTTTTATCTATAGATTGTAAACATATAATCCAAGTATTTCTATTTATTTTAATCATAATTTAATATAATATATTATTAAATTTAAAAAAAAAACATTCTAAATTATAAATACATTAATTCACATTTCCTATACACTCATGATATTTATAATATTCAGTGATATAGGTACAAATAAGTTATGATAACAAATCTAATTTGAGCATGCACATAATGTATTTAAAGTTTATTTCTACGACTAATTGCAGAAATAGCCATGTATGTTAAACACAGTGCACTACATTACCAAGATAGTAGATGATTCCATTCATAGTATATACAATATCTATATAGTATATAGAAGTACAGTATACACTAGATAATAAGATTGATTTGATAACCTAAATAAATACAGTGAGATAATATCCATTTTCAACCACTATGTCAGAAACTAGACAATGTGTTGGCAGTCTAAAGTTAAAATGACATTTCTTCAAAAATACATTTTAATTTATATATATATATATTATATACTATGGTATCTAATAATATTATGTAATATATAAAACTGTGGTGACTGTGGTTTCATGACATAAAAATAATAAGTGAAAAAAAGTATATAGAAACTGTACAGACTTAAATTTCTTGATTTTTCTTTTATAAGGTACCATTTCATTATCGCAACAAATTGACAGTAAATTAATAAATAAAAAACAAGTGCAATATAAAATTACCTTTACAGAAGTTCTTAAAAATAAATGTTTTTAAGGCTGTCCCGAATGGAGGGAGTCTCACTCCCCCAACTCTGGAAAACAGTCGGGGCAAAAGTAGAAAAAGTTGATGACTTTTTATTTTTTTGTTTATTTCATGTTTTGAAGAAAAAAGTATTATACATATTAATTTTTCAAATTTTATTGAAATTATTATTATATTATCCATAAATATTTCTATGTACGAGTATAATAACATATAGGACATAGGTAAACATAGGTAATAATTAATTAATGTATAACATTATATAATACACAGAATTTAAATTATGTCGTTTGTTCAAATTTGAATTTGAAACTTTTAAATTAAAAGGGTAGAATATTTTTTCAAGTATTTTTTTTTTTGTGAAATATCGTCTGCAAATTAACTAACAAATCTAAAAAATTTTTGTAAATTTTTTGTGGGACGATATTTTACTAAAGTGCTTCACATAATTCATTGAGTAGGTAATTTCTTCTGTATAAAAACAGTACCTACTATTTATTATTTTTGTATTATTATTATATTCTCCGGCCCGTTTTCGAGTCCGCTTACCTGGTAGTAGCTCTCCGGTCGTTTTGATATTTTTACGTGTTACGTTTCTCTGCCCTTTCGCCTTTTCTCCGGGCTTTCGAAGCTAGAAACAAAATACGCGTTTTCAAACTCGTCGACTTTCCTTTATCACTATCAGTAGCGGCTCGTGTGAGGGGCGACTAGGCGATCGTCCTCCCCCCTCTAAAATTTTAGCAAATTACTTATTAACAAGTTAGAAATTGATTTAAATATTAATAATTGTTTATATTTACATTGTAACGCATTTTCAAAATATTATTTTCGAAAGTAAAAGTTGTTTTCCATTGTTATGAAAACACTACGAGGTAATCGAAGTTTAAAAATATTTTTAGCTCGGTTGAATTAGGTAGGCATCTATTATTAATAGGTAATTATAACTAATATCATCCTCGCGGTTATCGAGTATCGAACAGAGCTCGCGCACTGGGGCCGACGTTGGCAACAGACCGTCATAACCGCGCGATCTAAGATATCTTAAGATAACTATCTTAATTCGCGGTCATAACTATACGATCAAAACACAAAAACATAGGAGAGGGAATTCGGCAATGATATGGCCGCCGAAGCGATACGAATAATCGACCGACATGTATGTGACTGAGGAACAATACGGGAAAAGTTAACGTTGTTTATTTTGTTCGTGACGCGCGCACATTTCTATACCTATTTCTTTATTATTTATTTAATTTATTATTTTATTATTGGTGTATAATTATATTATTTCAATATAGTAGATAAAAATTCAGTATCATATTAACAGAAAACTGAAATAAAACGACTTGTGAGACCTGTTTAGTACGATGAAAGATAGACGCTTAAAATATGAGTATATTTTGTAATTTTCGGTTTCTATAAAACGTATTTATACTTTCGTTTTTCCATGTGGTATTAATTTTGATTTCATAAATATCTTCTAAATTAGTACATAATTATTATATTATATTCTATGCTCTTCAAAAATGAATAATTTTTAATCATCCTCCCACTTTCAAAGCCCCGCGAGCCGCCACTGCATTCTACGTTTTTCCGCGCCGTGGTGTTATCGCCCCGAATTTCGAAATCGACCTTTCGACGACGCAGACGTTGGATTCTTGTTTCCCAGACGTTTTTAACGTCCGACTGAATGCTTCTTTGTCTACTAATCGTCTCTGCCCGACCCGGAAGTTTGTTCTGAATATGTGAATTATTATCTGTCGATATATCTATGGTGTCGTCCGTTATCTGAATAGTTTAAATACGAAAAAATGTCGACTATTGTATCATCGGTTATGTAGCTCAGTGGAAACAGGGATGAACTTTCGATACGGGTCGGGTACGCCGGTTCGAATCCTACTTGGCCGATCCGACCTTTTTTATCCGAAATCGTAATATATTTACTTATTATTCTAACTTTTATTATTTAGTATTCCTCATCATTAAAATTTTTTTTTTCGTTCGTTTGAATTAATAGGTATTTAATTAATTTAAGCATTATACAATACACATCGACGAGCCCGTATTTAAGAGGATGTCAGCGTAATAACTACAGCTCTTGAAAAAATTAAAATATTGTAAAAAAGCTCCGTAAAGCACTAAATAATGTTGTTATGTATAATTTGTTTTTTGTTTCATATTTCTAACTTTCTAAGATATTTTTAAGTTGTTAAAAATGAAAAATGCTTACATGAGTTTTTTATTGAAAATTGTTTGCGCTGACATCCTCTTAAGTATTCTTACTCTATGTATTTAAGTCTGACCCACTGATTTACAGAGTAGTACTATTATATCTCATAGTAATGAATTTAAAATCGTCAGACTTCCTCAGTATTTTTTGACAATTTGAATTAAATTAATTTTAATACACATTCACTCGAACATTCAATCGGACTTTCGAACATACGATATGATGATTAATGATAACGGTTATATAAAAATTCCAGAACGAAAAGTCCGAGCAACTTCCTATATGAGGCGTATATTTGTATTTTATACCTATATTTTATTTAATAAATGTATTTCAAATTGTTATGACTTTCGTGATATTTTTTTAAAATTTTGATTGGATTTATAGTGATGTGCAGGTGTGATGTTGTGTAAAACCTGTTAGTTTAAGTTAGTTTAACTTAAAAGGAGTTGTACCCGGCAGGTGTTGCACTCAAGCTAGTATTATATAATATAATATTAATATGACACAATATACAAGATCGTATTTAGGAAACTATCGGACTATCTGGGTGGCAAAAATAATGGCTATCCTTTTTTCTGTTAAACCCGGTATTTACATTTTTTAATCTAGATGGTGTTTTTTTTTTATTTTATTTACTCAATCAAAAAATAATAACGCATGTATGATTTATCAACATATAATAAGTATGTATCTATAACAACAATAGTATTATTATTAATTAGGTATCCATGTGGGATAACAATATAAGTAATACAAACAATTACAAGTTCTTGTATAATAAAGTTTATCTAAAACAAAATAGATTTGATTTCCACGAAATAGTTTTCGATAGTGTTTTTAATAGTGTAACTTAAACGTTAAAAAGCTACTGAAAAAGTAAAAAGTAAGTAGATAAAATATGCTTTCAGAAAAATGTATATACCTAATATGAAAAAATTGGATCAATTTATATGTCAAAAATTGTTCACAGACTAAGAAATAAAATTGCAAGGATACATATAAATATTCAATTTATAACTAGGAGATAAGGACAGAAAATTGTGTTTGCCCTGTGCGCATCAAATTTCTAAATGTGGTTCTCACCGATACGGGATATGGCTCATTATTATATACCAAGTATCTATGATAATAATTGATTGCGATATTGTATTCCAAATACGTTTGCAATAGTTTATGTCTAAATTACCAATATTGCGCGTTATTTGCGTTGTGTGTCGTCGGTAAATTTGCGGAATCGTGTACATTTTATAATAATATTTATATACATTAATAAAAATGTATATACGAGATACCACAAATTTCATTTAACGTTGCCGTACTATCCGTCGTTTGCTCTCGATATTATAATATGTATAATGTATTATATTATAAATTATAAATAAAAATAACTCCCGAAAACCGAGAGAAGAAAACTAGTGTGATCAATGTGACCATGGTAGTGCCACTTCACTATCGAAATCTCGATTGGCTGTACTATTGAACATCTTCTCCTTCGCTTTCTCTCTCAACTATTTGGGGTCGGCCACCCTGGTCCTACACTTCCACTTAACTCTATCTCCCGCATCTTCTTCACTTACTCCCACATTCCTCATATCACTCGCCATTATATCCCCCCCATCTCTTTTTCGGTCTTCACCTCCCCCTTTTACCAACAACATGCATTTCCCTTACTAATCTTACTGCCTCAGTCTCATCCCTCTTTAATACATGCCCGAGCCATCTTAATCTATTCTCTCTCATTTTGTCTACTATCGAAGCTACC
>JAIPRL010002887.1:0-28151 GCA_025469235.1 Pemphigus obesinymphae | reverse complement strand
TATTTATAAAAATATAAATTAACTATTAAGTAAAAAATATTACATATACTGTTTATTTTTATGAATGTTATAATATTGAAGCTATATTAATTTTTTTTAAACTTCTGTCAATACATTTTTTTTTTTTAGGATAATATATATTTTTTTTTGTTTGGCAAACAATTATACTCAACAAATTTGTTTATCTTAGTACTGAGTTAACTTACTTTAATTAAGTAAAGCTTATTGAAGCTAAAATTTTATATAACATTTTGATAAATAATAAAATTTTTATATTGTCACAATTTTAAAGGTCCTCTTTTTCAACTAAACATTTCAGGTGTACTTTATTTGTGATAGTTTGAACATTTAAACACCATAATACCACTTAAAAAAATTAAACATAATATAAATTAATAATACCGATAAATTCAAAATGGCAAAATATCGGAGATATTTTTAACTTTATGCAATGATCTTAAAATATATGTTTGAAATTTAATTAGAGATAATGTTTTGTTATCAAATATGATATTTAGTAAACTTGAATTACAATCATGAACACTAAAATAAGGACACCAAATATTCTAATGCTCGCTATGCTGAAAAGTGATATAAAATTTGTAACATCCATCAGGTGGCTGGCGATAGTATTTTTATATTAAAAACGGCTAAAAGTTAAAAAAATTTTATTATTTCTTTGACCCAACAACTACATTAAAAATAAATACCACATAAATTAAAGGGTATATGATTTTCAATATGATCATTTTTTCCCCTGTCTTTAGATTCTTAATTTTATGCATTTATCTGAAGGCTAGGTTCACACGTCTATGTGTACATGCTTTTCACACATTTGTCTCATCACGTTATGCGAATATAATTCTTTTTTTAAAAAATAGGTTTTATCTATGTAGTATCTTAGCGAATAAAATCTTATTACAGTTTTGTCTTAAGTTTCTACTATATTAGTATTGGTGTTTCAGGTATGTATTATTCGACGACGCCTCCTAGACCAATACAGATGACAAATGTACAACAGCCTCAAAATCCTCCGATATCTAATATGAGTAATGCTCAAAATTCCCATAGACCATCACTCATAGTGCCGAATCAACCAATAGAAATGGCTACCAATCCACAGCCGTTACAAGTACCTCAGCAACCATCAACAACTCCAATGCCTGAATCTTCTAGACCTATACGAAGAAAAAATGCTGCCATTAAAATAATTGATCCTAATACAGGCAATGAAGTTGTGTTGAATTCACAAACAGCACCACCAGTATGATATTTCTATTTTTTAAATTATTTCATACATTTTTGTTTCCTAGAAATATTTATTATCTAATAGTTTATCCAATAGTTATATTTACATGTTTGCTGTGTATCAATTTTGTATGCATATATCCCAGTGCATGAGAAAATTTACCTTGTTTTATGTGACTAATATGCATAATGTCAAAAATAGTATGTACTATTAATCCAATTGATTAAACAAATATAATTTATATATAAATAATTATTCTTAATTTTGTTGTATAATTCCGATCGATCCCATGTAGACTTATTAATACAAATTGAAATAAGAACATTAAAAGTAATGAATTTTCAGTCAGGCGCTGAGTTAATATCAGTGAAAAATATATGGGGTTTTCAAGGGCCTTAATAATATTTGTTTTATCCAATAATTAAAATATACTTATATCAATAATTATTATTATCATTTATTTTCAAATATTACATCATATTATATTATAGTATTTTAAGACCAATAATTATGACAATATTTAGTTTATAATAATTATATACTTTGTTTATTAGAGTGCTGATGAACTGGAAAAGATGAAGGTTCAAAGTCAGTTTCAAAGTCAAGTACAAAGTGTTGTTAAAAAAGACGACACTAAAGCATCTGATAATCAGGTAAGACTTGATATGATATTTACTATGATATTACACCTAGAAATATAAATTTTACCTTATTCCAGTAAATTTTTTAAAAGTGCATTTAATATAATCAATGTATGTCTATAATCTTAAATTTTTAATTAAGTATTAATATTTAAAAAGAAAATAAAACAATTAAATTAAAAAGAAAATTTATTATTTTGATACATACAAACACTTAATTTTAGTTAAAATAATTACATTTCTATTGATTAATGATAATCAACATATAATTATATTGAGTACTATAATATTTAATAAAAACAAAATATATTACAGAGTAATGAAGGAGGAGAAAAAGTACGAATAGAATTTCAATCACAAGTAAAGAAACTGATAAATGAAACTCCTACAAAAGCCATAGAAAATGAGGAAGTTCAATTATCGGAAGAAGCTGAACCAATTAGTAAACCTGAAAATCCTATTGTTATTGCTACCGACATCGAAGAAGAAGTTCCAGTTACAAAAATTGAATCAATTTCAACCGTTGAATTAACTATTAACACAGAAGAAGTGGTAGTAGATATTATTGAAAGTGATAAAGAAACTCCAACAAATTCTTTACCAAGTTCAACAAATTCATTACCAAGTTCCACACCAACTCACGAAATACAGTCTCAAAATACTGATAATACCAGCATAGCTTCAGATGATACTAAACAAGTAAAAAAAATTCATGAAGAAGAATCTTTGAAACCAAGTAATACATACCTATATTAATAATAATAATAATATATAATATTATAATATTATAATAATATATATATATATATATCTTTAAATAAAATAAATTGGGTAAAATTATTGATTTAGCATCAATTAATATTTTATTTTACATTATTTAAAGTATTAAAATAACTATTGTTATTATAAATAATAGTTTTGAGAAAAATATTACGAGTCTTCAAAATGGGTTTTATAGAATAACATGTAAATACCATTTACAACTAACATTTTTAACAGCAATATAATATATAAGTCAATAGTGATTTCCATACTTAATGAGTGCTAAGATACATTTTTTTTAGGTTTTTTTGTATTGTTTTTATTATTACATTAAGTCGAGGTCTTGCACTCAAATTATTTATATTTAAAATTAAAAATGTAGTATATTTTATAAAAAAACAAAAATAAATAAACAATATAAGTAAAATTAATATATATTATAAAAAAAAGAATGTATGTTACAACTAGTTTTGACCGTAAGTCTTCATCAGGTTACAAATGCATAATAATACACTTGTATGTATTTATTTTACTTATATATATTATTATTTTTTATAATGTATATTTATTGTCAAACTACTTAATCCTGTAATGGGTTTCGTATGTTAAATGGACAAATATTGGTTGTAGTCTTTTAGTTTTTTAAGTTCTTATTTAGTTTGGGTTTTGTATAACCGTTAAATTAAGCTATGGTACAATTGTTTTTTTCTACATTCTCCAAATGAACATTTTACTGTTGTGGCTTATGTATAAATATTAAGTGGTCCTTAATTTGAAATTTGTAAGTGATATATTTTTAATTAAAAAAAAAGGACTGTGGAACATGGAAGGGAATATAAACGTAGGGAAAGGTGGCAGAGGAACTTAAAGAAGTCATTGGCGAGAGTAGAGGTAATATATCAGAGGATAAGCAAACATAGTGTGGTGATGGGCAGAAAAAGTGCAGGGGATAATATCAAAGAAAAAAAGTTTAAGAAATGGCTGAAAACCAGTGAAAGAGAGGATATTCAGTAGAGTATAAAAGTTTATTTAAAGCAGTAAAAAGTGCAGTGAATAAAGCTAAATTAGATAAACTTAAATTATGAATTGTACGATAGGTTAGGAACTGGCGAAAAGAATTGTACAGACTGGGTGAAGTAAGAGAAAAACAATCCAGGGACTTTCGAAATGTTTGGAATATAAAAGATTAGGTAGGAGGATGTTAATAAATGACAAGGAAATGATAAAGAGATGGAAAGAATATTTTGAGGAATTATTAAATGAAGAATTTTCGAGAGAAGCAATTGATCGAGTAGAGTGGAATTTGGGTATGGTGGATTTCATAATTGAAAAGGAAGTGTGGAACACTAAAAAAAATTAAAAATAAGAAAGCTGTGAGGCAGGATGGAGTGCCAGTAGAAGTATGGAAAGTATTAGGAAACTTATGTATATAATGGCTGGCAAAGTTCTTTAATAAGGTTAAAGGAAAAATTCTAGAAGCCTGGAGGAAGAGTTGTGTAGTATCAATATTTAAGGGTAAAGGGGATGTACAGGTTTGTGAAAATTATAGAGGGATAAAACTTATGAGCCACAGTATGAAGATTTGGGAAAAGATAATAGATAAAAGGGTAATAGTTAAGAAATCAGTTTGGGTTTATGCTTGGGACGTCAACAAGGGAGCCAATATTATGTGTAAGACATTGTAGAGAAGTACAGATAATAAAAAAGGAATTTGTGTATGGTATTTATAGCTCTAGAGAAGGCTTATGATGGGGTTCCTAGGGAGATTATAAAGTGGGCGATGAAGAAATTTTTATCAAAGATGTATGTGAATGTAATTAATGACATCTATGAAGGGGGGGCATATACAAGAGTAAGGAGTTTGTGTGGATGAACTGAGGATTTTAGGGTCAAAGTGGGAATGCATCATGGTTTGGCTTAAGACCTCCTTACCTATTTTCCTTGGTAATGGATGAAATAACAAAGGATATCTATGGTAGGTACCATAGTACAAGCAGTTTGCAAAAGATTCTTATAGGAGAGTCCTAAAGAAGTGAAGGTAGACTTGAAAATTGGAGGGAAGCTCTTGAAATTAATGGATTAAGAATTAGTAAGAGTAAAACAAAATTTTTCATTTTTCATTTTATCAAGTAATACCAAAAATTTCAGTTTAGTATATCCATTGAACTATATAATAACTGAAATGCTTGCGAAGCCATGTTGCCTTAAGGAGAATGTTAGAAAGAGATGGCACATATTGATGGTGTTACTATCTTTGTCTTATACATGACGTTAATATCTTATATTCATTTATTGCGATATTATTTTAGTTAGGTTCTTAAAATTTGATTTATTATTATTAAAAAACTTCCATAAAATATTTTTGATTCATTTTATAGAATTAAATTATTCATTACACCCATAATTTAATGATAAATAAATATTTTATTTTATTAGATAATTATAATATTATACAATATTATATACAAGTATTGAAACTGCTTTTCTTGTGGACTTCTACATTTCATATACCTAAATGTAAATGAACTTGAAAATATTTTGATGAATTGTTAATTTGTTGAGAGTAAATTTAGTTATATGTTAGGACTTTTGGGAGGTTTTAATTAATACACTGCACTAATATAGATACTTTAACTATATATAACACAAATTGTTATATATTATGATAAATAAGTTCTTTTAAAAACTCAATTAAATGTAAAAGTCTTCAATAGCAAGATTACTGAAAACATCTTATGATATAAAATTAATAAAATTATACAATTAAAGCACTACAAAAATTCACCAATTTAACCACTACCTATTCTAATTTTGAAAAGTCATGTTTAAAATTGTAGAACAAAATGTTAAACAAACATTATTAATTGGTAAATAATATGTATTGTGTGTGATAAAGAGATAGCAACACCATTCTTATCTGCTTTCTTTTTCTAATACGGTATCTCGGTTATGTTTACATTGGTCTTATGGCCGGTCAGCATTCCATAGACATATAAATGTTTATGTCTATAGGTCATATGGTCATTTTTTCCTTCAAACTAACTGATCATTCCCGAACTGTTCAGTTAAAACGTATTGTGTGAACGCTCAAGTCATTCTTGATTTTTCGTTGGAGCGAACGAACATCGAGTCTTTATCACTACCACCCTTATCATCTTATCGAATCATAATAAAAAGATGAAAATCGACTTCAGGAATTGGCCTCAGAAGTTATTTGGTGATTTTATTTCGCTGTATGAAAAAAAAAAACACTCGCCCGTGGAAAATAAAAGAAATGATATGATACCTTCTTATTATTAAAACTAAAAATAAATAAGTAAATTGATATTATAATACGTTTTTATTCCATTTCATACGGTTTTTTTATTTATTTTTTTTTTATTATCTTCAATTTTTACATAACATGCTATATTAGTCGTCGAAATTCAATAAAGATCCTCTGTAGTTAACACCATGTTAAAATATGTCAAAAATATATTTAAAATAATTGACAATTATGTCGTCATATCACGTTTTTCGCTTAGTCCAAATTTTAATAGAAAAATGAGCGCGTAACTTCGTGTTCAAAGTTTGAACGAAAAACTGAACGTGTGTAGGAACATTGTGTAGCATTCCAGTTATCATGTAACTTCCCAAATAAGTTCAATGAGTATATTCTGGTATATCATAATATATTTTTTTCCCGTAATAAGGTCATATTGGTATATATTACGATTTTTTTTTATCTAGAATAAGCTATTGGTAATACTGTCCGGTATCAACTGTTTGCAGATGCAGAGGTCGTTCGTTGCCTTTCAAATTGTTTTATTATTTTCTTTACATTTGAACACGCGCACGTGTTCTTATTTAGATTTTAATTTCTTAAGATTTTCGTTTTATCTTTTATTTTAAAGGTTAGTGTTATTTTTAAATATTTAAAGTGGTAAAGGATGTCATATTAAGTATTTGGAAATACTATGAAGGGACCTATTTGTGAGTACCAATAAATTTTTATTTTAAAAATATACAAATTTAATATTTCTTTTATGGTTAATATTCAGGACTTATTTCTAAATTGAAATGTGTTTGTTGGAATCTTTTTTATTACATTTTAAGAAATTTATAGTAGATACAACAAAAATCGTTTTTAATGGACAAATGTTTTTTTTAAGTATATTTTCGTTTACCACTTATTTTTAAAAATATTTCTCACAATTGTTGCTAGTAAAAGTAGGTACACTATTAGAACCACTAAAGATTTATTTTTTATGCTTTATTCAAGTATCTGTTTAATATTAGTATTTTGTTCTCTTTATATTGAAATATTACATTTTATTTGTAATGGTTTTTGATTAATTTATATGTACTCATTTGAATAATCATTCTTTAATAATTCTATAGTATTGCTTCATTATAGTTTGTAGAATAAATTAATGTTAATTATTATAAATGCAAATTAACTATGGTCACATCCTCTTTTAAATTTTTGTTTACAATTAGTTAAGACAAATTACTAAACAAGGTTACATAATATTATATTTATATATTTTTAACTATTAAATTTCATATATTTGTTTATTATAATATAGTTTAAGAGACTGACTGACTGACACATGATCCAGGAGTATAAATGTATATGTCTTGTCACCTATTTTTAGTATTTGCATCATTGAGCTATTTCAGACTTATTCTGGCAGCCTTGTGTTTGGTTCATAAGCAAAACATCTGCTATGGTGTTATTTAAAGTGTTATCAATATATAATACTTCACAAAACAGTTTTGTTTTATAAAAAAAAAAAAAACTTAAAGATTACATTGTTTATTTAATATTAATTCTTATAATTTATATATTTTAGCTAAAGCCAAAAAAAGTAAAGCTAAAAAAAAAAATAAAAATCCGGTGAAAGATAACGAAGAAACAACAATAAATAATGTACAGCCTGCAATAATTGAATCTGTTATTGAACAGCCTGTCGTAAATACTGTAAGTAAAATTAAAAAAATTATACCTAACATAGGTACCTTATTTAGGTATTTATTAAATTTGTAAAAAAATAGTATACTTATATTCAAAATTCTTTATACATAATGTAAAAATCGGTACTATATTTTAAGCTGAAATTTTATTACTTATTTTTTTTAATTAATTTATTATTTTATTATATATATTTAAAGAGAAATTATCTGATTGATATTAAGATAAGAATTTTATTTGAAATTTATAAAAATAATAGTATATAAATATACCTAGGTATAAGTAATATTAATAATTGTTTTTTTGTATATTGCCCTTTTATTTTCTAAATTCTTGGTTTAACCCGTCCAGTTCATCTGTGCCCTGGATGACATCACACGTTTGACCAGGTCAGGGGTTTAGAAATATTAATTGAATAATGTGTGATATCTACAATGTACAACTTTTATGTTATCATGGATATTATTGGTTAATCAGTATGTTACTGAGAGTATTCCATAGAGATAACCTCAAAAAAAGTATGTAAAGCAACACATCTGTGCTTCCGCAATTTTAATAACCCCTACAAATTTAAAAAAGTAACGGTCGCCAAGAGCACAGATGAACTGGACGGGTTATACAATATTTAGTTATATGAAATATCTTAATATTAAATAAATAGTTTTTTAAAATAAGTATCTATTAGCTATTTTTAATGTAAATAAATATCTAATACAGTATAGCTCACAAAATTGTATGGATAGCATTGGCTCTGCACAAGTACAATATAGACCGGACTGCTGTCTGGTAAAGTTTGGTCTTTTTCTGTTGTAATTTCAAGTGGTCTGGTCCAACTACAATACAAAAATCGGTTTAATATAGGTTTGGGTTATAGAATTATAGTCTTGTATGATTCGATCCTTGTCTTAATTTTAAACCCTAAAAATGTTAATATAATTTTTCGAATATAAATACGATAACACGATTGTGTTATCCAGTAAATTAAATAATTTTATTTAGTCCCATGCAAAATGGATTTTTTGACCGGGTCTGCTTAAAATATATTCAAATTCATTCCGACCTCTGTCTTATTCCTAGAAGTTTTTAAATATTGATTCGGTCTGATGAATTGAAAAAAAAATCCATCTGGTTCAGTTTCATTATTTATTTTATCAGTCCAGACAAAGTTTAATCGAGTGAAACTAAGATTCTCAATTTATACCGCTATACTATATCATGTCGTTATGTAAATTAAAGAATTTTTTGACCGTCGGCAATGATTGGTAGCCATTATTGGAACGATTCACTACGGTAATATTTCTACTTGGTGCTCTAATGTCTTCCATACTGTTCTGTGTCCTGTATTGTAATATAATCGTTCTATAACCATTTTATAGCTATCAATATACTATAACCATTTTATAGCTATCAATATACTACTATGTTGCAATGAAAAGGCTAAATGGAAATCCGTATTTTTAATTTCAGAAATGCATTCAGATATTTTTATGTATCATTCAATTTAACACACAGTGAATGATTTCTTCTGATCAAGTTTGATCAAGATCATGCAAAGTATTGCATCTTTCTGAAATTAAAAATATGGTAAACATATGTCTACCAAAATATTCATAAGTATAGTAATATTAAAAGAATTTCCCTGTTCCTACATTTAGATAGAATATGGGTTTTAGAACCTATATAGGAAAATTTAGGTTTCAATAAAAGCTTTTTCTGAAAATTTGCAAATTTTATGTGTACCCATATTACTTATTAAAGCTTTTTTTTTTTTTACTATTTAGCAAGAAAATAAAGAAAATGAAAATGATAATCCAAATCGTAACCCAAAGAGTGAAGAAGAAGAGAATATTCAGAAAACTGAAGATATTCCCCAAGAACTGCAAGAAACCCAAAATAATGGAATACAACATTTAAAAGGTAAAAATAACAGTATATGATTTTAAAAATAAATATTAAATATACCTTCAGCATTAAGATAAATTATCTAAATAGCTGGGGGGGGGAGACAATTTGGCAAATATCATCCATGTAATAATTAGTATCATATATTTTTACATCTATAGGACAATGTAGTGTTACAAACCCAACTGGAAAAAAAGTGTATTCTAAATCATTTTTATTACAACTTGGAAGTGAGGCTGTATGTCAAAAGAAACCTGATGTATTAAAAGCTTGGAGTAATATTACAAAATCATCTAACCCACCTCAATACAATCAATCAGGAGTAAGTATATTATAGAGATGATTATTATTTTCTATGAACAATAATTATATTCTTTGTATTAATTTTAAAGGGGATTCCTAATTTATCAAGGTCTCAAAGTGCTAGTGCAACTGGATTTATGCCATCTTATTTTAAACCACCTGGTAATAGTCAACGTGGTATGCCACTAATGGTAAATATACAATTATAAATTGTTATATTGGTATATAAAAATAATAATAATTATTTTGTTTAATGTATTGTAGCAACAAGGTGCTAAACGTAATAGTAGTCAAGGAAAAACTGCTAGTAAAACTGCTAAACCAAATACGATACATTTGTCTCTTTCATTGAGAGAAGAAGTCAAATTGAACCAGACTGAAAATGCTTGGGTTCCAACTGCTGCTAAAAAAGCTACTAAGGTTGAAGTGGCTAAAAATAAAAATGAAGATGAATTAAAAACTGAGGTAGGAATTTGAAATAAAATTTATTAAATGTAATAGTTTGTGGAATTAGAATTTATATTATCCATTTTAATAACCTTATTGATTGACAATATTAATCTTAATTTAATAATAATATATACCTTATAAGGATTGTGTGATATATTAAATATTAGAGCTAAATCTAAATCTCTGATACTTCATCATTTATATATATTTATATATATATATATTGATAGTATTGAGTACAATATATTTAATTTTGTAGTCTAGTTTCAGTTCCAAAAAAAAAAAAATTACAACCTAATATTATAGTCTATAGTAATTAATTATAAGTTAAGATTGTTATTTATTATTTAAGACCTTTTAAACTCATTTTAACAGGAAGTAAACAAAAGTGTTCGATCAATTTTGAATAAAATTACTCCTGACAATATGGCATCATTGACTGAACGCTTTAAGGCATTATCTATTGATTCAATCGAACGTCTAGAGAAAACTATTGATTTAGTTTTTGAAAAGGTAATGTTGATAAAAAAAATTTTAATACCTACAAAATAATTAACATAGTAATATTTACATTTTGTGTATTATAGGTTAAATATATATTTCTTTAATGGATAAACATTTTTTTGTGAAAAATATCCTGAAAATTTTAATTTTATGTTTCATTATTTTTGAATCTATTTGAGTATATTGAGTCTTCAAAGAGTTTTGGTATATAATATAATATATTACAATATACAATCTTTTATATAAAATGCTAACTTTTTTTGTGTTGAAAAACCATGAGAAAACCCTCTATAGAAATTTAATTCCCCAGCCTGTTTTCATCGCTTCTCGACGCTTGTTCCTGTACCAATACCTTTATCTATTATCACTCTGAACTTCTGAAATTGGCTTTAGCGACCTTTGTAGGCTTTTTGTACTCCGAGGACTTAAAATTTGCATCTTCTAGACGTTTTAACGCCCGACTGAATATTTCTTTGTCTACCGTATATATTATCTGTCGATACATGTAACGGTGTCGTTTGTTATCTGAATAGTTCAATTACGAGAAATTTCAATTACTTTATCATCAGTTTTATAGCTTAATGGGAACGACAATGGACTTTTGATACGGGTATGTCGGTTCGAATCCCGCTTCGCCTTGTTTTTTTGCAACTTTTATTAAATTATTTATTTTCTTATCTTTTTTTTTTTTTTATGTTTGTATTACATTTTGTACCTACCTACCTACCTATTTTATGTAATTAAATTATGCCTTATTATATATAATATGCTGTGAAGAGTCCATATTTAAGTTTGTCCTGCTGATTCATAGAATATACTATAGTTTTTATACTTCATAGTAATGAATTTCAAATTGTAGGACTTGCATAGTATTTTTCACAATTTGAAATTTATTTATATTTATACACTCGGGCAAACCTTTATTATATATATATATATATACGATGTTTAACCAGACTTTCGAACATATCAACCTGACATCAATGGTTGTAAAAAATTTAAAGATGAAAAATCCAAGCAACTTCTTATATGTGTGAAGTAGGTACCTACTATATTATATTTAACAGTTAATATTTCTTAAAATTTTGATCAAATTTATCTCGAGATTTGAGTAAAAAAAACTGTAACTGGTTCAAGTTCTTATAAAAATCCAAGAATAGTATGTTCAATCAATTTTTGGAGTAGATGGAATATTTTTAAAATTAATTACAATATTATTTCCAATAAAATACATAATCCTATGTATACAAATTGCAAAAGTAATTCTACTTATGAAGTGTAAACTGAATAAAAATTAAACTTATAACGTGTCACACTCTATTGGAGTTTCAAATTTAAGGTTCCACACTTAAAAGGTAAAAGTGTTAAACATACAAATAGTCTTGCATAAAAGAAGTTGTACCCCATAGGTGTTGCACTTCAGCTAGTATAATATATGTATATACAAAAATATTATTTTTCTATTTTACTTTAGAATTCCACTAAACAACCACCTCTATCATCATTCCTAATATATATTTTAAGTAAATGGGAGCACTATTTAAAGGTCTAAATAGAACCAAAAATTTATGTCTACAAAATGAGATGGGGAGATATTTAAAAATATTTATTTTAAATTAAATTTCCAATTAATCAATGTTTAATAAGTTATTGTTTAATGATAGAAATTGGTAACACTATAAAAAGTTAGCTTTATTCAATGTTATAGTGTAATATTAATACATTAATTAAATTTTGAAAATTCACTTGTCTCAAATAACTCTTAATTCTATCAATTTTATTATGTATAGTATAAAAATTAATAATTGTAAATTTATATATATATATATATATTTATATATTTTTTTTTTCATTATTAGGCAATTGAAGAACAAAGTTTCGCACCTCTTTATGCATCACTATGTTCATCTATGCAAGGTGTTCAAGTGAGTTGTGCGGAAGGAAATAAAATGACGTCATTTAAGAAACTTATAATTAGTAAATGTCAGAGCCTATTTGAATTAGATAAAGCTCAAGAAATGGATTCTGCCAAGAAACTCGCAGAAATAAACGCTTGCAAAGATCCAGTAATTTATTACAATATTATTAATATTTATTCATATTGTTAATTGATTAATATACTGTTTCTAGGAAAAGAAGAGCAGCCTTCAACAAGAATTTGATGAAAATGAAAGGAGATTACGTAAACGCTCTGTAGGAAATTGCCGGTAATATTTAAAAGATAACTTAAATATATAATAATTTAAAAATCTTATTTATGTATTGATTCTTTTTAGATTTATTGGTGAATTATTCAAGCAAAAGATTCTTACTCCAAATATTATGTTGTATTGCATTGTGCATTTGGTCACCCAACATGTAGAAGAACCACTTGAGTGTTTATGTAACTTATTAAAGACTGTTGGAAAAGAATTAGAACAAGTAAATATATTTATTTATTAGTAATTATTAAATATTTTTAAATCATCCATAGTATTCAAATGGTGTGGCTCTTTGAGAATAATTGTGTGTATTATTATTTAGTATATTATTTTCCAAGTTCATTGTGTTGCATCCGTGCTAGTGGATTCTAATATTGATTAAATATATGTTATCAATTCAGAAATATTGTTTTAAATTCCAATAATTATTTTGTTCTTGCATTACTTTGTGTTTAATAACACTGTTATCTTATCTACTAAAATTGAAATAAATGTTTGCTCATACATTGACGTTCTCGAAAGTACTGCAACCTAGTAATTCAACTGATTTAACATGTAAACAACCATGATTATTAATTATAAATTATATAATATAATTATATTATATATAAATTATAAATTAATAAATTTATAGAGAATTGAATTTTAGATTGGTTGGTTAAGTCTGTTTACAGTATTTCATGATAATACTTGGATAGATAACAATGTCTACAAAATTATTATTAGTTATTACCACTGTTATTGAGTAGTGAAGCTTTTCTGGAAAGTTATACTGAATCCAACACCAGAAATCCTAGAAGAATTTATAACACTAAGGAACCGAACTAATAAAATTATTAGAAGATAAAAGACAAAAAATAATTTGTAAGTAGCATTGAGGAATACGGGCTTAACCCAAGAATTTTCTTCAAGAAGTGTAATTCTATAAAGAAAGGTTTTAATGCTCAACTCATTATGCTGAGAAATGAAAGTGGCCACCTAATTATGGATGAAGCAAATATTGTAAACAAGTTTCGGACTCGCTTTAAGTTCTCCTAAATATAAATCAAGACAATTATATAGGAAGAAATAGAACAAATTATTAAAATGCTTAAAATAACAAGGCTCCTGGTGAGCTAATTAAAAAATGTTTTCGAAAATTTGCATATTAATTAAGGAAATCTGGAAAACTTAACAAATCCCTCAGGATTGGAGAACGGCAATAATTTGCCTAATCTATAAGAAGGAGACGCAATGGATACAAAAAACTACAGGGAGATAGCGCTACTAAATACATATTATAAAATTTTGTCTACTGCAATATTTACACAGGCTGGATGGAAAATTACTCCAAAGACATAATAAGAAAATTGGATTCACGAAAGGAAAATCTATCACTGACCACATATTTACAATAAGATAAATATTAGAAAAATATTATGAATTTGAAAAATAAATGGACATATGTGTTGTTGACTTCAGCCAAGCGTATGACAGGATCAACAGAGACAATTTATGGACAACCTTAAAAGAATTTGAAATACCAACAAAATTAGTCCAATTAATAAAAGATTGTAATAACAATACTGCTTGTAGACTCCAATTCTGAAATCAATTATCAGAAAGTTTTGAAGTGAACACGGGTCTGAGACAAGGTGATGCGCTGTCTGTCACCATTACTTTTCAATTTAGCCCTTGAAAAAATGGTAAGGACAATGCTAGCACGCCAAGAGATGGAAGTCTTAGGGAAACCACTGTACTTGCATATGCAGATGATATTGTGGTGATGGGTAATACACGCACTGAGGTAATCGCAAAAACTGACGATCTACTTAAAGCTGCCAAATCAATGTGCCTAAAGTTAACCAAGATAAAACAAAATATATGGTCGTCAACATAGGGAATGGAATTATAGCCAATCTTATTGTCGAGGGTTACACTTTCCAAACGGTAAACAATTTTAAATACTTAGGTACACATATAAATAAGTGAAACATGCATAATGAAATAATATTAAGAATCTCAGCAGCCAACAAAGGATACTTTGCATTAGTAAAACTATTTAAATCTAAACTCCTATCTAAAAGTTAAAAGATTAATCTTTACTTGAGTTATCTACATTCAGTCCTAGCATATGGTTGCAAAACGTGGTCGGTGACAAGGAGAGAAGAAAAATTATTAATTTTCGAAAGGAAAGTATTGCGTCGAATTTATGGTCCTGAAAATGGAGAATACCGAATAAGAACAAATGAGGAAATCTACCAGGTTATTTCGAAAACCAAACATAATAGCATTCATTAGAAGCAAACAATTTGAATGGGCAGGACACTTATGGAGAGATAGGTGAAATCAACGTCAAAAGACCCAGAGGCCGCCCTAGGCAAAGGTGGACGAACACGTAAAAAACAGATCTCACAAAGATTGCACCAGGAATTGGGCTAGAAGAGTGAAAATCGGGCGAGGTGGCGGGAAATAGTAGAAGCAGCGAAAGCCCTGAATAGGCTGTAAAAGCTATTTTTAAAAAATTATATATATCTTTATGGTTATTATAAAGTTTAAACTTTTCTCTTGTAAATAATTTTAACAATATAGGTTAATTCTATGATAGGAACTACTCATGAGTCATTTTTTTGAGTTATATGAAAAACTGAAAATAATATTGTGTATAAAAGTTTTTCATATATCAAACAGTTATTTTAGAAACTGAGGGAAATCACAATTTTTTAATTTACTCATTTAAAGTTTGCTCGTTATTCTGAAAAAAAAATGGCTATATGATAAGTAGTAGGTTTTGTACTGTATTAGGTATATTACCTATATTATTAATTTTTTAAAATTCATGGTTTTTTTTTACAGTTACAGTTATGTACCTACCTATATTTATTATTTGTATGTTACTTAGGTTTCACTTAAAAATGTATATCAAAATATCTACATATATATTTATAAAAATAGACCTATCACAAAATACTTAACAAAAAAATGAAAATACACTTAATCGATTTAAAAATGCTTTATCTACAAATTAATTTATTTGCATTCCATAATAAAAATATAATTATATATTATAATTTATTTTATATTTATATTAACATTTAATTTGGAACGAATACATTGTTTAGATTGATTTATTATTATTTACTAATTTCAATACTCATAAAGTCCCTTTCAGTGAAAATTGTTTTTATTATAATATTATATATTTAATATATGATTTGTGATATGGCATATAGTCAGAAATATAGATAATCTGAACATTAACAGATTATTTATTATAAATCTAATCGGTGATTTCTTTATTACAGACGTACAATTTAAATGATACTTTTGATAAACTCAGAGCATTAACATCTAAAGAAATGAAATCGAAGATTCCGTCAAGAATACGATTTATGATACAGGATGTTATAGATTTACGAAAAGACAAATGGGTACCCAGACGTTTAGACAGTAAGCCTAAACTAATGAATGAAGTAGAAAATGATGCTAAAAATGAAGCTATAGAACAATCTATGGCATTATCTTATAATAGATCTGATAAAAGGGATCATCATCGTGATAATCACCGTGATAATCACCGTGATAATAACCGTGATGATAAATATAATAGAGGCGGTGAAAATAAAAATCGTCGTAAGTATCTTTTTTTGTGGCTTGTTATTTTTAAATTATTCCAAGTTAATTTTTTTTTTGTGTGTGTTTTTAAATGATTAATTTTGTCTAATCTTCTCTCTGAAAATAATTGCTATCTTATAATGTTGATTAATTGTATTTAATGATAATAACACACATATTTTCTAGACTTGTTTACATTGTAAATTTTTTTGTGTGATATATTAATTTTTACTTGATATAATAGAGGGTATAATAGTAGGTAAGACATTTTATATTCTTAATAAATATTTATATATTATAGGAAATGATAATGAGTGGAATGTTGTTCAGAATACAAAGTATAAACAACAAAATTATACTATTGATCAATCTAAACTACAAGGTTTTAAGGTAATATATATGAAATTTATAATTATATATATATTTTTACAGTATGTTATTTAATTGGAAATTCATTAGCCCTAATTCTTAATTTAGTGTGAATATTTTACTGCATTTTTTTAAAATAAAATATATGACTAATAATGTCTGTTTTTATTTTTTTGAAAAATTTTATTTAGTAAATTAGTAATAATAATGAAAAAAAATGTTGTTGAATTTTGAATGAATGAATTTTCATTTCAAGAATATTGCAAAATTTTAACTACCAGCAATAAAAAAAAGTGTAAAAACCTTACAATTTTGCTGTTTTTTGAAATTGTGAATTATTCATTCAAAATTCAACAACATTTTTCTCAATATTATGATAGTTACCATATAAGATTGTTATAAAATATTTAATTATTATTTTTTGTTAATTATGCAAAAACAAAAGTCATTTATCTTATATTTTATTTTTTAAACGTCTTAAAATATTCACACTCTATCAAAAATTAGGACTACAAACTTTCCAATATACATTTTGTATATAAATCTTTTATCATTTCCTATATCTAACAAATTCATTTTTTTAGGATTCATCTTCTGTATCCACATTAACTTTAGGCCCTTCTTCAAAATGGTCTTTTGACTCTTCTGGAGCTGGGAGCAAAAATAATTCGTTTACAAGTAGTAACACTTATGCTGCCTTAAATGATGATAAGAAATTAACAACTAATAATTCTCAAATGATGTAAATATTTATACTGAATTTAACTAAATTATATTATATACATACTTCCTATTTATTTTAAAATTATATTATTTAGGTCTACTAAAAGTACACCCAGGAAACCCGTTATACACGAATCCGAAGAGAGACAGAGAATGATGTCTGGTAAGATTTTTTTAGTATATATTGGTTGAATAGATTATTATTTTATAGAAAATGTATTATTGATATCTCAACTAAATGAAAAGGAGAAATTTAAAATATATTTTTAAAATTTAAAACTACAAATTCAGATTGTTAACCTGTTGTGCTGTAGTGTTAACAATGTTTTCTGAATATTTTTATAATATATATTTTTCAATTTATTGTGAAATAGAAAGCAAAACTATTATTCATTGAGTTACAGTGATTTTTGATTGAATATTTTAGTTGTATTTTATGAATTTCTGCAATTTTATTAAAAATATTACTTTGCATTTCTTATTTTAAAACAACTTGAAAACATAAAAAGATGAAACAAAAAATGAATTATATAATTATCCTAACGGAATTTCTTAATATCTGCATTTTAAGAGTTGCTAAAGAAACAACTTGATTTTTTTAAATTAATATAACTTATAAAAGCAATTGAATATTATTAGGATTTTTGGGCACTATATAATGTAAGTTGTTATCTATCATTTGTTTTTGTTTCATATTGTTATGTTCGCAAGTTGTTTAAAATGAAAAATGCTAACATGAGTTTTTCATAATATTAAGCATTTTTTTTTTTTTTTTTGGAAAATTCTTTTATATATATGTGATGACCCTGTGCTGTGTGTCCTTAAAAATCATTATGAAAAATTTGAATTGTCAATTGTTTTAAACTCATATTTTGACATTTTTTTATGATCGATTGTATATTATTCAAGTAGTACATGGTGAAAACAAAAGGAACAATTTAATTAATTAAATAATGCCTAAAATTTAATTAATTAAAATATTTAAAATGCTATCTGTGTACTTTAAATAAAACAGGAATATATAGACAATTTGACCAATTTTATTGATTTCATATAGCAAATAGATACACGGTCAACTTCAATACTGTTCTGAAAGATAACGAAACTTTCTAGTTACCCGATTCTTTTGACATTTTGTGTCTTATTGAGTTTTATTTAAGGTACTGATACCTCAACGGAGAATAAGGAGAATCAAAAAAGTTCCTACGTTTTTAGAAAATTTATGGTACAGCCGAGGGTTTATTATTATTAATCATTTTTTTTTTTATATAGGAACTTAATTCATTCATACTGGTATAACTATAAATACTATGAATAATATCCAAATTTAGCATAGAAGGAAATATCATAAGATAAGAGTTATATAAAGTAATAATACCTGCTTCTACTACCTATAATCTAAATGTAATTAGACTAATGTTCATCAAATATTTTTGTTTGATGTCATATTTTATCAATATTGCAGTAAAAATATTTAATAATACTTATTCTATTCACACACACACACACACACATATATAATAAAGTATTTATAATATAAATTTTTGCGTTCATATTATTATATTTATAGTTATTCATATATTTAAAATGATTGCAGACTTTTTAATCATGGTTGCATAATCAACATTTTTTGTTTAAATTTGTGGAATATCCAATTTATTATAAGTTATCTGTAGAGTGTAGTATACCACTGTCGATTTTTTCATTCCGTTTTTTATTATAATAAATAATAAATATTAGGCACGTCAGTACACAAAATTTACCAGTAAGAAATATCAGCCAAACAATGGCTGCTCATGCATGGGCCATTTATAATATTTACTACAACCTATATCAAATTTTCCTTTCCTTTTTTTTTCACAGTTTTAATTATTAAACTTGTAACTTTAAAAGTAGTATTTTTTAAATCAATTTTTTATTTTATAATTTTAAAATAATCTTGTATACCAATTATGTTTAATAAAGATACTAGATACAAGTTCCATATAAGAGTTATTACCCAACCCCTAAGTATAGGTTTTTGATATATACTCTATATTATTCCTTCCCCTATTATTTATTTATCATATGGCAAATAGTATAAAAATTAAGTAGTACAACAATATTTAAAATAATAACATATAACATAAACCAAATTCCTTCTACAAGTTTATGTGCAAGGAACTATCCAATCCAAAGCCTCCCTGGTAATTGTCATGATATATCCATCCTTCATTCTTCCTTGAAATTTTATTTTTGGGTAGTATGCTTCAATCATTGTTCCATTGTCTGATTTTCATAACTACAATCACATTCAGGACTATCTCTGAGTTTTCACCGGTGCAATTTGCATTAATTTTCCACATCTCCCATGACCTATTCTGAGCCGGTTAAGAATGACCCATTCTTGTTGAGGTAGCGGAAAACCCGCCAGAGGTTTAATGAGATAACTAACTAGGTTGGTATTCAGTGTAAGACCGTTCCATTCAGTACGCCATTTTCAGTTGAATTAAAGTTTGATTGGATAAGGTGTTGGGCTGTGGTCCATAGTGGTTTCCTTGATTTCAATTGTATCTGCGGGGGATTAATTAGCATTGATATATTATATATTTTTAATATATCCTGTTTTACAAACGTTTTGACTAGAGCCTCCTTTCTTCTGAGACTAGGAGGTATAATGTTTGACAATACTGGAAGCCACTCCACCGGGGTTGACTTAAGCGTCCCACTTATCAATCTCATGATACTATTTAGTTGCACATCAATTTTTTTAGCATGTTGGCTATTAAGCCACACAGCCAAGCAATATTCATCAGTAGAATATACTATTGCTAGAGAGGCAGTTTTTAATGTGTATGGGCGTCTGATCCCCATACCATCCCGGCTAATTTCTGTATTAAGTTTACTCTTGATTTTGTCTTCTTTTGTACATTCTCTAAATGTTTCTTAAATGTCAAAGAACGATCCAAGATCACTCTTAGTGAAAAAATTGTGATTTACAGACGCGCCATTAAACTGAACTAGTAGTTCACGGTTCGCTTGTTTATTGTAGAGGTGGAAAGCATACACTTCTGTTTTAGGCGGGTTGGGATTTAGTCTTCATTTATAGAAATAGTCATTCATTACTTTCAAGTCATCAGTTAGCACTTTCTCCTCAATTGTCATGTCTTTACTCTGATGTGTTAGAGCAAATATCAGCATATTGGAATTTAAAGCTTGACGAACAGGGAAGTCGTGTATATAGAGGTTAAATAGTGTTGGGGTCAGTGTATGAGTGTCAGTGTGTTTATACATGGAATTATGCTGGCCAACTTATATAATAAACCATGTCTCCAAACCGTGTCATACGCAGCTGTGAGGTCTATAAATGTTACATTTGTTTTGTTTTCATGCTATTTTGAAATCCACTTTCAAGAGTGTTAGCGCTAGTACCTGTTAGCAGAGCTACGGTTTGCCCGAAAACCTGCCTGCTCTACTGGTAGTACCTTTTCAATTTCAGGTTGAATTCGGTTTAATATCAATCTGATATTAATACGTAACACTTGGTAGCAAAACTGGACAGTAGTGTGTTGCGTCAGTCCCTACTTTTCCTGGTTTAAAGATCGCTTATTTTAGTCTTTTTGAATAGTTTAGGCAAAGATGCCATTTTCAAGATATCGCTACAAAAGGCAGCTAACCAAGCTTGTGTTGTTGGGCCACTATACTTGAGAAATTCTGGGTATATTCCGTCAAAACCGGCTGCTTTATTAATTTTCATTTTTCTAAGTGCTACTTTGATCTCATTTATTGTGAAGCTCTAGCTATAATTACTACATGGTATCGGCTCTTTCTTTTTTATCTGTAACAGTTTCTAACTGTATTTTATGCTCCTTATCCATTTTAGCCTTAGCTACTCTTATCATTCTTGTTGCTACATCGTTGAGGTTTACTACTCCATGTTGTCCTGTCTTTGGGGTATCTGCACCAAGTCTACTAAGTTCCAAGCTTTTCTGCTGGAATATGTGAAGTTTAGGCTAGCAGTAGTATCGTGCCATTTGTTGCATCTGTATTTAGTGTTCTTATTAATTCTTCCACCACCCTATTCTTACCAGATTTCTAGAATTCGAGAAATAGGTCATTACACTTTTCTAAAACCCGAGGGCACATATTTCTTTGTTACGAGCTTAATAGTCCCCACAAAGTGATCGTAGTTGCTGGAAGTTGGGGGAATGTATTAAACAATGTGGTCCAATTCCTTAGCATATGTCCAGTTCGCTTTCTTGAAATTTCACCTCGGTTTAGAAATAGAGTGTACAGTTGGAATTTGTAGACCATACTCCAAGAGAATTGATCGATGTTGACTATGAGGGAAATCACTCAGAACTTTTCGGCTACACATAGTGTTATCATTTAAAGATGCCCTCGTCATTATTCCTAAGTCCGGTGAATAGTCTTTATTCCATCTAGCTGAATGGAAAGTCCCTTTGTCCTTATGTAAGCTATGACTATTAAATTCCCCAATATATATTGTTGGATGTTTAAGAACACGCAAAGGCTGGTTATTCCATATAGTGTTTGGGGGTTTGTACACATTTACTATATTTATTCCACTAACTTCTGATGTCAGGATATAGATTACTACTGCTTGTGCTACTATTTTCGCATTACTGATATTTAATCTATTTTAAGTTGCAACTCCATACTGTTTATGTTGTATGGCTCCAATCAGAGTGTACCTAGGTACTTGGCCTCTTTTGTGTAGATCAGCTTCATCTATTGTATGTGTTTCCTGGAGTGCAATGACGTCTACTTTCTCCTCCCTCATTAGTTTTGATTAAATATCTCAGCCGTTGAAATATCTTCGATGTTTAGGCATACCTTGAGGTATGCATCTAACGACTGCGTTAATTGGCCCCGAAAAGGGCTGTTTAAAGGCTGCATACTGCTGCTGTGTTTGCTGGGTGTCAGCGCCTTGGTGGTGGTATTATGTTGCGTTAGTTATCTGTTTCATACACAAATGTTTTTGGCATATACTAGCTCATGCAGGGAGGGCCACGAGCAGTCTACCACACTCATCCTCCCTATCATTAAATATAAGATTAACTTTCAGGGATATTTACCATATATTATAGTATATTTCGCAGTAGTAATTTTTTATGCCATTTTTTATCATAGGTTTAGCAAGTATGATGCCTCAATTTGCTCAAAATACCTCATCATTAAATTCGACCGCACCTACCAAAATTTCTAGTGAAACTGCGGAAGAAATTGAATTAGACCCAGAGTTGGTCGATAAAATTAATATGCAATGTAAAAATATTATTCAAGAATATGAACAGATGCATAATTTAGATGTATGTATTTATTTTATTTTGTAATAAAGTATTGTTTAGTTATATCTAATGAAAATGTATATTAAATTATCTAAATTTTGTGTTACTTCATTTTATATTATTCTCTATTCATAGGATATAATTTATTCTTTGGTGGAAGATGAAAAATCACACATTCGTACAAGGCATGATGAATTTGTTAAATCAATGTTACTTTGTACCTTAGATAGTAAACCTAATAGTCGAACAGAAGCAGGAAAAATATTAGCTGAACTTTTAACCAAAAAGGTTATTTCTATGGAGGCTATAACTCATGGGTAATATTATATAAATATTATATTAAATAATATTTTAATTATTCTTATTCATATTTTAGAATTGATAATGTTCTTAAAGATTGGAATGATTATTTGATGGATTACCCTCAATTTTTCTCCTATATTGCTGCTATTATTGGTAAGTTTTTATGTACTTTATTCATTTTTATTTTTATTCAAATAATTTATTATATATTAATACACATTTAAATTTAAATTAATAACATGTAAAGCTTATGTATATATTTTTTTTTATGTTTATCTATATAGTTCCATTGTTAATCTCGAAGACTGCTTGTTTTGACTTCAACAATTTAAAAGACGCGTGTACATCTATACGTCCGACTAACTCTAGTGTTCTTTTTAATGAGATTGTACGAAAAATCCTTAGTTCGAAAGAAACCCAACACATTAGAGAAGTTAGTATAATTATTTATTATTTACTTGTATAAATATTTATATTAAACTACTTTTTATGTTATTATATATTAATCATTGTATACCTAATTATTATTTTTGTAATATTAGCATGTTGGAGGTATTTTATGGATGTACAATAAGTGGAGGACATCGGAATATCTTCCACTTGATACTTTTATGCCTACAAATGAAATAAATAAATATTTCAAAAATGATGTAAGTTTGAAGATAATTATTATATTGATGAGACTTATATCAATTATTGTAATTTTGTTTTTTTTTTTTTTTTTAGCGTGTAGGAGTATTTCTCTTATCGGTCGCTTTGTATGATAAAATGAAGCAGACTGATAATAAGCAATTATATGATGAAGTATGTAATTGGATAAGTGTAAGTAAAATTATTTATAAATTTTATTCATATAGTGTGAGTATATTAATATTTTTTTTTTTTTTTTTAGAAAAATATCAATGCAGAAATAATAAAATGTCCTCAATTTATACGGGCATTGACTATAGCCATTGTTATTGTTTGCCTAAGTAAGTCATATTATTAATGTTATTTACAAACATATTATTGACATTAAATTATGTTTTTCAATTTATAGAACCTAATCATTCGTTTGAAGATTTCTTTGACCACGTTCATGTGAAGATGTTAATTTATTATATCCGGTCGGATCCTCTACTAGATCATGAAATACAGGCTAGAGAGGTTGAGTGCCTATATGGCATTCAAATAATGTCTGCTGCACTTGAACATCCTGGTGGTTAGTTTCTTAATATTATTAACATTATTAGTTTCCCATATGTTAATAATTAATTTGGTTTTGTTTTACCATTAGGGATGGTATTAAAACTGTTCAATAAACTCTACCAGGTCAGTGTAATAAGCAAAGAATCATTCTATTTATGGAAAAAAGAAGAAGAATTCAAATCTGGATTTGATGAAGACCTTGACACAAAAACCATGGCAGTTGTAGTTTTGAATTCATTCTTTTTTTCTCTTGCTACCAATGATTCTGATGAAGATGAAACAGCTGATCCTTAGTATAGCGACTACGCTTACTATGGTTATGTACATTCTCTTAATCAATTTTTAAATTTTATTGTAGATACCATGTTATAAAAAATTATATAAATAAGAAAAAAATTATAAATATTTAGCCATTTTTCATTTATACCCTTTTAGAATTCAATTATTTTTAATATTTGCAAATATTTGTATACAGTGTTTTTTTTTTGTTAAGGGATTTATTTAATTTATTTTTTGTACATTTTTTGGGTTTACTTTATACTACAGCTAGTCTCCTAAAAAAAAAAAAAAAAAAAAATATATATAAATGACCTAAATTGTTGATTTCCCCTTTTTGACAATGGGGAGATTATGACATATTAATTTTGTTAGTAAATTATATGAACTATATAATTGATAATAATGTGTATGATAACTATGTTAGTTTTTTTAAACACACTTTAGGTAATACATAATAAATGGGAGACTGCTTTTTCAAAATTATATTTCAATTATGAAATTGTAAAGTGTCTTTATACAACTATTATGAAAAATTCGAATTTACAAAATAATAATTGTTATGAAGATAATTCATTGGAGAAAATTGCTATATTTTTCTACATACGTTGATACCATTGTCGGACTATTGTGTACAGTTATATATAAATTAATAATGTGTAAAGTTGCGGTTAATGTTATTTCTAAAATATTAAAAATAATAAATAAAATTGTAAAAAAAAAAAAAAAAATTGCCTTCAAATATTTTATTATTTTTGAATATAGTTGTTTTTATTTAAATTTGATGAAACTATTTGTGCATAATCTTACTTTAATTACAAATTAATTTTGATTCATGAATTTTTTTTCAATATTGTTTTCTTTTACAACAATAACTATAATGACTGATGAAATGATAAACATAATTAATATTTTAATATCTGTGATTTGATATAAAAATATGTAAATTCAGTGTTTTTTCGTGTTCCATAATTATAACTTGTAAAATTCTGGTTTGAATATCTAGATAAAAACATGTTTACGCAAAACTTTAAACAGATTCTTAAAGTAATTTCAGAGCAGAGGCGTACACATAGGGGGGGAGGGGCTGAAGCCCCCCCTCCATTGCTAGTATAATTCTACTTTTTTATGTTTCATATTATCTATATTATATATATATATACAGTGATGTATTTTCAACTTTTTTTCTGGTGGGTGGGTCTAATAAATTTATTGAAAACCAAAATATATATTTTTAACAGTACCTATTTTATTATAACACTCAAATAGTACCTACTTATTTATTTTCAAGCCCTCCCCATTGAAAAATTCTGCGTACGCCACTGTTTCAGAGTACCTATTAAATCTAAATCGATAAGATGACATTTTGAAGTGAACCTCATTTGGGATTTTTAATTTATTACTTAAAAAAATTAACTTTTATAACTACAATGACTTTTTTTTATTAATAAATTCATAAACTGAAAATGTCCTTTATTGATATAATGTGTGTTTTTTACTTTAAAAACAAACCCATTTTAACACATGTGTAAATATGTTTTTTTAATAAATATCATAATTACACAAAAATAAAAAGTGGTACACACAAAATCAATTTTAAATTATATTTTTATATTTCTTAAGAATATGACTTTCAATGGTGGCTGGTAATTCGATGTCTGCCATTCAATAGACTAATTTTTGTATATACATTGCATATGCAGGGTACAAGGGTAAATTGTATCATATTGTACAAACGTTTAAGTCCATACCTTGTTCGCAAAGAGACAAGTAATGCGCAGAAATCATTACTTGTTTTGCCTCGCACATGATTGAGTTGAGTTTTGGGTCCAAATTTTCTCAGAATTATCTTTTCAAAAGACTTAAAATAATTATATTATATGTATATAAAATTACAGGAATCATCTCGATGCAAATTCGAACTTCGATATTTTAAGAACTACACTACTGTACCATCTAGAACTAGTTTACTAATGTACAGCTAATGTCCATACACTTTTATGCTACTAAAGCATTTTAATAGTTTAGTAGTTAGTAAATCACTTACTATACAGTAACTACTCTAACATAATAGTGTGAACTAGGCCTTATTCCATGGTATATTTGTATAATATAGCACAGAATAAAATAATTTATTTTATTTTAAAATTTGTTTAAAATAATTTATATTCTGTGGTAAAATTGTAATCACTGCACTTCCGATGTATACAGTATATTTTGGTGGCCGCTTGGAGGGGAAAGTTTGACTTTGAGATGTACGAGTATCTACTCGAGCCAGTAATTTGTATATTTATATTATACCTATGGTAATTTAGATGAGCGTTCTCTTGCATGTGCTCAGAGCATAAAACAAAATCTTATTATATAAACGTATTTATAAGGAAAAAAATATTAATATAAATAATATAATAGAAAAAATTAATTTAATTTTTCGATAAATTTATTTTTTTTTTAATTTTTTAATCACGTCCGTGTAATTAACCCTCCGCTTTGTCCTATAGACAGATTAAACCATCACAGATATTTTGAGATTAATTTGTTAGAATTTGCTTGACAGTTCTTAGGTTTTCTGCTAGAAATGGTTTTAAGGGTGGGGGCAACCCCTTCACTAGGTATGTCATAGGGACTTCAAACCTTCAGTTAATTTGCATACCCGCAGTTTCCCGCCAAATTTTTTTTTAACTTTAGGAATACCTTTACAATAGCCCTCCTCCACCTTGTCCTAGACTTCGAATCTTCCCAGATATTTTTCAACTAGGTAGGTAACGGCGTAAAATTTTTATGCTTTATTATTTGTTACAAAATGTGTTATAGTTGTTCAATTTTATAAATTTCTATACCTAAGTGAAAAATAAAATATTAAAAAGTATATATTATGTAATGTCAGGCATAATAATATGAAGAAAGTAGGTACATACAAATATTGTGATTATATACATGGTATACTTTTATCAGGTAAGAAAAATTAAGGTGCCTGAAAATGATTTCTCACACATGGACCTTAAATTTAATAGCTACTACGACTATATATTCACCAAGAGTAAAGACATATGAAACCAGTTGAGTATTTATGGGGGGGAGGTGCACTGGGTTTAAACCCCCCCCCCTGACTGAAAAAAAAATTATGGCTGTTTTTGCTATTGGTTTGGTTTATATTTTATTGTTAATCTGATGACCTTGAACTACTATTTATGTTTTTTGGATTCTTCCTTTTTAAAAATGTATTCTATAATATCACAAATTTTTATAATAAACAGTTAGTGAGGTTATTTTGCAATGTGAATACAAAAATGTTTTAAGAGGATGTTACATTTGCATTTGTTGTCTCTGTCTATCTAACAGATAATATAGCAAAATCACACTACGCAGAATTGAAATTTTGGCGTTTAGGTTAAATTTAGAGTATAAACACCTATTACAAAATTTAAAGCGAGAAATATT